>PVIA01008431.1:0-71876 GCA_004024845.1 Tonatia bakeri | reverse complement strand
GGAAGTGGCCAGAGGAGAGAGAAGAGGGAATTTCAGGGGAAAAGGGGAAGGGTTTGCAGGAACAAAGTTAAAAGACACATGGATAAAAACTAGGGGGAGGGTGGTAATGGGAGGGAAGATGGGAGGGGGGTGGGTGGGCTTGATTGGGAGTAAAGGGGAGAAAAATGTACTTAAACAATCATTAAAATAAAAAAAAAAAAAGAATACACACCTTAGAATTATCCAAAAAAAAAAAATGTTTGAAGCCAGTGGTGAACAAATGAGTGGAAGATAAAACTTTTATAAAAACTATTTAATAAAAGCTTGAAATAGTATCATTTGCAACTGCATCAAGTTATCAGATAATTATCTAAGTAATGATCTAAGGAAAAAAGTGAAAAATCTCTACACTGAAAATTGCAAAACACTTCTGAAAGGTACAGAGAAGATGTGAATAAATGGAGATGTGCCATGTTCGTGGTTTGGAAGGCTCAATCCTCGGAAGATATCACTTCTCCCAACATTAATCTATGAATTTATCACAAACTCAATCAACGTATCAGGAGGGTCTTTGAAAAAACTGACATTTGTTTCTGAATTTTTATATGGAAATGCAAAAGAGAATTAACAAAACAATCTCAAAATAAACAGAACAGTTAAAAAACTTATAAACGCTGATTTCAAGATGTACTATAAAGCTACAGTAGACAAATAAGGCTTCATGGGCACAGGACAGACAAATAAATCTGTGAAACACAAGAGAAAGTACACAAATAACTTCAAATATACAGGTGAATTGATTTTTTTACTAATATGCCAATTGGATTCAATGGAGAAAGAAATTTTATTAATAGATGTTGCCAGAAGAACTGTACACCCATCTGGAATAAACAAAACAAACCTCAACTCCTACTTCCTTCCTTACATGAAAATCGATCATAGTTTACCATAGACCTTAATGCAAAAAATAGAAATACAGAACCTGCAAGCAAAAGAGAAAAATGTATAATCTTGGGATAAGCAAATATTTCTAGGACCAAAAAAAGTACTAATAATAAAAGAAAAATGTAAATTAGCTTTTATCATGAGAAAAAAATTTTGCTCCTATCAAAACATCATTAATTAAGGAAATAAACAGTCAAGATACAGATTGGGAAAAAATATCTATAATACATCCATCTGACATGGGACCCTTTGCAGAATATATAAAGAATACATACAAATCAATAATAAAAACAAAAAACTCCATTTCTTAAATGGGTAAAAACTTGAACACAAAGAAGATATAGCTCCTGTAAATAAGCACATGCAAGGGTACTTCAGATCATCAATTACCAGGAAAGGGCAAATTAAAATGGCAATAAGAGACCACTAACTAAATGCCGTGAACTAAAATTAGGAAGCCTCAGAATTCCAAGTGCTGGCAGGGATGTGAGACTAGAACTCTCACTCATCACTAGTGAGAAGGTAAACTAGTAAGTACGGCCACTTCGAAAAACAGTTTTTGGTCTAAACTTCCTTTTAAAAGATTTTATTTATTTTAAATGTTTTAAAATGGGTAAAAACTTGAATACAAAGAAGATATAACTTACAGAGAAGGGAGGGAGAAGGAGTGGGAGAAAACATCATGTGTGGTCGCCTCTCGCGCACCCCCACTTGGGGCCCTGGCCCACAACCCAGGCATGGGCCCTGACTGGGAATCAAACCAGCAACGCTTTGGCTGGCAAGCCGGCACTCAATCCACTGAGCCACACCAGCTGCTTTCAGGGAAAAAAATCTTTTGTTTCAATTTTTTATTTCAACTTCTTATTTATTTATATCTAGAAACAAAACTGATTATTGTATTCTGGGTTATTATTTTGCATACAGGTATCATTATTGCTTCCTAGAGTTATACCTTTAATGCATAAGCATAATAAAAGAATTAAAAACACATAGATACAGAGTAAGTACTATCTGTGTATAGCACTCACACTTATTTTTCCCTAAAAATTTTGGGCAAAAGAAGTGCACATTATACACAGCAAAATCTACAATACTACATTCAGTAACAACATTAAGGCCACTCCAACAACTGAATTTTTGTTACAGCATCTGTGCCATTGCAATATCTGTCCAATGCAAATGATATGATTCCTGGGCTGTGCTAATTGAGGCTTTCACCTATAAATTTGAGCGGTGATCTCAGCCAGACCACCTACTGATGGCCAGTAGGACACATTTCTGATACGGTAAGTGTAGTCTATGGCCTTGGAACACAAGAGAAGAAGGCCTGGCTTTGCATTAGATGCTGCGCCTTAACTGATGGGCTCTCCCAGGACCAGATGATAGTAGGCGAGCCGTCATCAGTTTAAAGTTACACATAGGTGCTATGCATCATTCCTGCAGACCTTCATTTATCTTTTTAAATACTATCTCTCAGCCACTCATCTTCCTAAAGTCATCCTGTGACCGCAGTCACTTGCCCCTTCAACCACCAGTGTTATTAATGATGACATCTGCACACACTTGTCTATATAAACTCAATCCAGCCTTAGGACCTACACTTCCAAGCCCAATTTCCCCAGGAAGATTTCCTCCAATCTTTCAGCCCATATATTTTTTTCTTAATGGATTGCCAATAGAATTTATTAGATAAAATGATTATTTGACATTTAATGTCATATTTGAGCATGCGCATGGTGATTGGCACTGTATAAAGTACTCAAATGGGTATAGAAATGAAGCAATATTCTAAAATTTCAAAGAGTAGTTTTAAGCCATAGTATTTTTTTCTCAGAAACTGAAATTATACACAAAATCCTCCTCAATCATCATAGAAGACCACATGGGTGTTACTATCTAGAAAGGGGACATAGTCTAATAAAGTACAACTCAACGGTCAGACATGATCAGGAAATATAGCCAAAACAAGGCATTAATTTGAGAAATTATCAGTATTTAAGAAAACAGTATTCTTAGTGAACATTCATCTATAAATATTTACAAATCTAGAAGCATTTTTAATAATTGTTTCCTTACCATTAAAAAAATCAAAACATTCTGAAATCTGGTTACAAACTTAAGCCAGACAGTTTTAAGTGGTTCAAGTTGTGAAATAAATAGTTCATAATCTTCCAATATTATTTTTTAAAGTAAACACTGAAGTTTGTTCATAAGCCTAGCATTTACAATTGAAATGTGCTCAGCGGACATTTTTCCTAAACAATAATTACATTGCCTCTGGTTTTCGCAGGTACCAGCTACGAATCCTCATACCCTCTAAAAAACTCAGTGTTGTTTTTAGGGAACTGCCTTTCTAAGGCAGTTCCCACATTAATGAAATCTGAACCACTGCCATAGAGGCTATGGAAAGTAAGCTTTTGACTACATCTAAATCTAAGTGCTACTATTCAGATCCTACGGTCATACTGCCACTAACAATGATGTTTCTGCAATGCAGTGCAGTTTCAACAATGCACTGCAGACATTGTATGGTTTCTATTCTTTTAAACTTGTGAAGATGCGTTTTACGGAATGGACTGCAATGTGGTGTATCATGGTGAATGTCTCATATGAGCTTGAGAAGAATAAACAACCTGCTGGTGGTGAATGAAGCAGTCTATCATATCAAAAAAACACACACACAGAGAATGTCTAAACCATTTTATGCTGCATTAGAAAATTAAAGAAGAAACCCGTGTCTTAAAAATTGCTTATAAAACCCTCAGTTTCAAAGCTGTTTTTAAAAGGATCAAAATCTGATCAGAGTTTATGCAATTTCCCATAAAATTATAAAACACTCTATTTCTCCAAGTTCTTAAAAGTTTCTCAGCTGAACTGCTTCTTGAATAAATAAATACTAAGGAAATGTTCATCACTCTTCTCCAGTGAGATTAATACACAAGCACCAAAATTAGAAATTTATCTATGAAAACAGAGCAAAGCCAGGATGTTAGTTAAATTGCAGGGGTGGGGGTGGGGTGTATATTTTAACACCTGTGTCTATGACATCATGATATCATGATACTCTCATCCTTGCTGAACCACAAAGATAGCAAAGAAACCAGGCACCTGTCCTCAATTTAACCTCAGACCCACCAATGTGACATTCTGTACCCGCAGCTTAGCTTTGGCCTCATTGAAGACCAGTCTACACCTGTTATGGAGAGTGTCAGACAAACAGTGAGTGCAGGTCAGTATAGCCCTGTCTGTGGGAAAAGACCAGTCCCTCATCAAGAGAATCTCCATGATCCCTTTGTAAAGAGCCTGATCCATCACTTGTACTATCTCTTCAGAAACTCTGTCTTTGACTAGGGCTTTCCTTAACAAGCAGGAAAAAGCAGTGAAGATAGTGTCATTTGTAAAGAGGCTTGCTATGTTTAGAAGTTGGAAAAGATCTATGTTAAAAATCTCAGGTATTTTAGATTGCCTTTTAAAAATTCAGATCCTGGCTACTTGGGGGTCACATACCTGCCAGGCAGCAACTGACTAGAGTTGAGGGGTGGTGTCCCTCTGAGTGCCCCAGTCTCCACCACTCCTTAATGTTTACCCATGAACAGCTTTGTTTATTTGTGTTCCCTGCCTCACCCCACCACAAGTGTTTCCTTGAACCCCTTGGTATGAAGGTTAATTGTGTGAATTCTAGAACTAGACTACCTGGATTTAAATCCTACCACTTACTAGTTCTTCCTGCTCTTATTTTCTCCTGATAAAATCAGAGTTATAACTACTTTGTAAAATTGTCAGGAAATAAAGTATAGTTCTGATACCAATCAAGCACACAGCCCGATGAATCCATAAATGCACTTATTAAGGAAGACACAGACACACAAATGAGGCTGGGTTTAACTCTATTCCAGCACATCACTGTGAGGTGTTGTAACCTCTTGGAAGATTTCATCCTTAAGCCAAGGCAGCAGGGCTCACAGCCCCAAGTAGTAAGATCTAGGTAGGCTGCAGGGGACCTTGAGGGAGGTGACTCAGTGAAGCCATATCATGCCTGACATTCTCCTCTTAAGGCCAATGATGGTTCTTATCTCTGGCTACACATTGCAACCCCCTGGGGAATGTTTAAAAACAAAAGGAAACGATGCCTAGGCCTTACCCTCAGCCATGTACATCAGACTTATTGGGGGAGGCTGATCTACACGAACTTTCTGAGCTTTCCAGCCACTTCCAATATACAGCCAGGCCTGAGAACCACCGATCCACCCACAGGTAGCACCAGTCCTACCCAGCAACTCCAGGGCTCTCAAAGGTTCCTTGCAAGGGTTCTTGTGTTTGCAGTTGAGCAGTTTAGGAGGTTTTTAGTCCCAGAAATTATTGGTTCGTGTGGCAGAAAACACTCATTTTATTAACTTGCCTGCATTTGGGATGTGTGAAATATATGTAAATACTTGGAGAAATAGGAAGACAAATATTTATGGAATGTGATATTTCTTAAAATGTGTCCTTGCACAGGTTATTTTAAATGACTATTTAGGTGCACTTCTACGGGCTTACAGGTAATAATTTCGCATCTTCAGCAATTGATCGAATTTATCAAATACCACAGTGAGTAATTAAAGAATGACAGATAAGCTATTTAGTACTGAGTACTGAGACAACTTTAAATTGATATGGTAAAGTCATAAGTTTTCTACTTAAAATGGCAAATTCACCAATAGTTTTGCATGAAATATAGAGCAACAATAGTTAGACATTGCTAATATATGTGTGAGCTGTGGGCTAATTTGATTAAATAGTGCAATTACTTATCAAACTGTAGCAATGTATCCAGAATGGCAAAGTGATAAAAGCACTAGTCATTCAAGTGGTTTCATGTTGAGAAAATAAAATATTATTTCACAGTAGTCTAAATAATTTAACCAGATCTAGAAATTTTTAATTCTTAGAATATTGAAGATTGAGAAGTTTTTAAAATATATTTAAAGACCATTATTATTAAGCAAAATTTAAGTAGAGATATACCTAACAAATTTGGGGGTAAATGATTTTAAGGCAATCTTACTATTATTTCTAGTCAGTCAACTAGAATGCCACTTATACCTAAATGTAAATTTATTTTTTAAGGATTTTATTTATTTATTTTTAGAGAGAGGGAGAGGGAGGAAGGAAGAGAGGTAGAGAAATATCAATGTGTGGTTGCCTCTCACGCACCCCCTACTGGGGACATGGCCCACAGCCCAGGCATGTGCCCTGACTGAGAATAGAACCAGTGACCCTTTGGTTCACACGCAGGCTGACACTCAACCACTGAGCCACTACAGCCAGAGCTAAATGTAAATTTAGACTGGCTCCACTTATTACAGTGTAAATCTTTTTCATCAAACATTAGCTTTCTTTTCTTATCTCTTTTTCATATCCATATCTCATTTATTAATTTTGCCCTCCTTTTCCCAGACCATTGACCACAAATCCAGATGCCTGCAAGGCACTCTGATCACATGAGTGAGCAAAGTGGCCGTAGGTATCCAGAATCCCAGATAGAGATCACAGAATATTAGCCTGGAAATCCGGTCCATACACAGGATTGGTTTGCTTGCTCTGCATTAAAAATTTTGGAAAACTCAGATAAAAATCCAGAATTTCAGCTTATTGTAGAAAAGCAGGAGCTCTGGGAACACTGGGGCCATGCTGCCTCTTAGCAACAGTTGGCAGGAGTTGAGTAGCACTGGCCCCTGGGATGGGACACAGGCTCCCTCCAGCTTGCCAATTCCCACCACCCACTTGTCAAGTACACATAACCTGCCTAGCTCCTGGATGCTTCTGAGTTTCTAACACTCCACAAAAGGAGAAACTCATCAAGTAAGAGACCATTTGCTTAAGCCCAAGCTCGGATGGGGGTCTGGAAGATGAAAAGTACACTGTGGGTAGCATCCCTGGGCAGTCAGGAGATGGCATGGTAGAATGGAAAGAGAAGCAGCACAGAGACCTGTGCGTGAGTCATGGGCTCCACCACTGTCAGCAGTAGGAACCCAGGGGGTGGCTCACTCTCTCTGAGCAATCTCTCTCTGGAGAAGACACACTGGAGTGAGGAATGCACCGTGTCAGGCATGCGGCAGGGCTCAGGAGACTTCGGAAGAGGTAGCAGGGAGAACATGGATTGTTGGTGGGGAAAGCTGGCTTCAGATACTGGCTGTGCTCCATCATCTCCAGGAGCTTCAGTTTCTTCATCTGCAAAACTGAAATAATGACCTAAGGCTGCGAGGAGAGCATCAGGTGCAGAGTGCATTCACCTCCAAGTTAAGGAGAGGTTTATCATCAATCTGATCTTGCTTCCACATCAGAGTGAGGGAGGAGGTGGAGAGTGGATTAGAGTTGAGGGAAGGAGCTACATTCTGGGATGCAGCTGGGGATCCCAGGCAGCTGCTGAGAAAAGATGGAGCATGAGCTTCACAGACAGAGAAGGGCCCCCACAGGCAGGAGAATGTGGGGTAAAGGACATTTCTAGCAAAGAAAACCATTAAGGCCACACCCAGAGGCAGAAGCTGCCAGGTCTGTTGGAGGACAGGTGATCAATCGGTCCAGCACCTGTGACAGAAGCATGGGGTGGGGGGTGAGGGATGGAAATGTACCTGGAGAGGAATTACAGATGTCTTTCGGGGCCAGGCTGTGACTTCATTCTGGACACATTCAGGAACTGAAACTTTGCATCCAGTGCACGTAACTCTCCCCATGGAGAGAGAACCACAGAATCCCTGCACAAGTACAGTGAGTAGGAGAGGAATAATAAATATTCTCAAGGCACCCAGACAGTACAAAGAAAAAGAATCAAGCTTTAAGATTCTTAAAGCTGGCAGCAGCTCTCAATTGATCGGTTTAGCATTGGTAGCCAAATGCCTTACTAACTTAGGTTTTAGGGAGAGTTGACAGGCTTTATATAGTTCTAGAAAGATGGAAATATTGATGGTAAGTAGAAAGCAAACATAAGCACATCAAAAACGGATTATTTTTATTTCTTTAATCATCTTAAAGTTTGGTTTCAGTGAATTCGAAACTCCAACACGAGACATTATCTCTATTTCTCTGCAAGAGCTGAAAAGGGTAACATGGGTCACTCGACACCCCTGCCTGTGCCTCTCAGCCCCAGGTGGCTGGCCCTGTGTCCCCAAACTTCCCAAGGTCTCTGACACCACATGGGGCCAGGAAAATATAGTCAAAGGCCCATGGAACAACAGGAGTGATACAGATGTAATACAAGTATAATATCGTGACCTGAACCCAGCGTGAAAAATGCCCATGAAAAGTGTTAGAGAAACCAATCCAGCTATAATGTCTGCAATGGCTGAGAACAGGGACTCTATCACAAGAGTTCTTTGGTTCGAATCTCAGTTCTGCCACTTACTGGCTGGGTGGTTCTGGGTCACTGCTTAATTTCTCTGTGCCTCAGTTTCCCACCTAAAAGAAGGAAAGATATGGGTTTCTACTTCATGGGGATATTGTGAGAACTAAAAGTTTACATAGACAACGCACTTAGTACAGTGCACACTAAGCACTTTCATTAGGATAACCTGATTAGCCCAAAAAAGACCTTAGGAAAATATGTTAATCTTTTCCCCATTTTTCCTGTCTCTAGCCAAAAGAAACATTATGAAAATGAACTTTTCTCTCAATATTTTTTTGCCAACCAAGTGAAATTAACCTTGAACTTCCATCTCCCAAGTGACAGCTGGCCTGAGCTCTTTCCTCCACCACATGAGTCTTCCTATTCACAAAGCTTCCTGGAAGCCTAAACTAGAGCTGTGTTCCCAGCTAAAGGCCTCACAGTTCCGATAACAGACGTAAACAGACATCACTCTGGTTATCCCTGGTGGGTGCCATTGGCAGCTTGTGTGGATGGAGCAGCTCCACTGCCCACAGATAAATGGCTGACCCCAGGACCAGCCACCCGAATGCCCTGCCCTGGCATCACTCTCAAACCAGCCACTGCATCCTCCCTGTTCCTGCAACTTCCAAATGCATTTGGCCATCCAGGAAAGAGCCCCCTTCCTACTTCCCTTTCAGCTTCCTACACTCAGCAGCCTTCCTGAGTATGCCCTGCCTCTCATTTCAGGACTTAGGACGCACTGCTTAACAGGAAGAGCCTTGGTGTTCCAGAGCAAATAGCTGTGTTGCCACCTCTGACAATAAGGAAAATTAAGCCTCGTTTCAGTGCACACATAAATCACCACACAGCTAAACTGCTCTCATCTTGACATTTGGATCCAAAGTGAAGTACTTTTTCAATAATTCATCAGATTTTTAAAAGATGACTTGGGTAATATCCATTGCAAATATGTTGGCATCAACATTAAGTGTGATCAAAAGACTGCACATGTTAAAATTAAAGCATACATAGCCAGTAGAATTAGTATTTATAACATTATGTCAAAAATTAGAAATAACCATTCTTAAATAGAGGAAAATTAAATTTCCCATGAAGCTACTTTTTTAGCAAAAGCATCCCCTTTATTTTCCTCTCTCTAAATCGAAATCTGTTAATTAGTTTGGCAGCATAGCCGACCAAATGCCGATGAGTGTTCACGGGGCTATTGTATTTGGCTTTGAAAACAAGTCATGATTAGGAAATCAACATGGGAAGTATGCTTTAACCATCCAAAGGCATTTTCTCTGCCTAGCAACTGGCAAGAACTTGGTGTGTTTTTTTTCGGCTTCTATGTCGTGTTGCTCTGGTCAGTGGAACAACGTGGTCGCTACAAAAAGAAAAGGAAAAAAAAAACCTTCTGCATTTAAGCAGCAGCCCAAATTACAAATTTAGCCTGAAAGCTGCTGTGCAGGGACCTGTGTGACTGGGCTCCGTGCCTGCCGCCTGCCGGTTACTCGCCAAGGAGAAGACAGGCAGTGGGGCCCTCCGGCTCCCCGTCCTTGGTTTCCCTCTCACCCCACATTGCAGCTGGGGACCTTCAGCATTTCCTCTCCTGGGAAGGCTGGGAATGGACTGTTTTTACGAAATGAGCATGACCCAGAAAGGCATTCAGCATGATCAGCTTGGGCACTTGAAAGAGTCCTCAGCTGTACTTCCCATCCTCAAGTGTGTGAGCTCCTGTTTATTAAAGCACAGCTTGAACCAGCGGACTTGCAGTCTTCCAGCAGAACAGCAACACATTTTTGGCACTAAACCACCACAACTCCCAGCTTCCGTTTCTCCACAGGAAATCGGAGAAATTAATTTCTTCTAAACTACCAGAAGTAGTTAGATAAGCGAACAGCTCGCAGTCATTATTTACTCAAATGACACAAAGATTCGCAGATATGTACACCCATCAACATGACACAGTGACAAAGTGCTCTGAATTAGAGCCTCACATCTTGAAATCAATACCACTCCCTCCACTTATGTTATAAAGTGCTTTGCTGTTCAATTCAAAAAATATAGTTCCACAGTTATTTGGTTTTTCAATTGTATTTTTTCATTTCCATTTATTTCCCTTATACCCCTCCCCCCAGCAATCAGCACACTGTTCCCATGTCCATGAGTCCATTTTCCGTTTCGCTCAATCTCTCCACCCCTAACCTCCCTCCCACAGCTGTCACCCTTTCTTCTGTGAGTGTATGTCTAATTGGCTTGTTACTTCGGTGTGTTCATTAGATTCTGCATACGAGTGAAATCATATGGTACTTGTCTTTCTCTGACTGGTTTATTTCACTTAGCAAAATGTACTCAAGGCCCATCCATGCTGTCATCACAAAAGGTATTTTTTTCTTTTTTTACAGCCGAGTAGTATTCTACCATGTAAATGTCCCATAGTTGTTTTATCTACTCATCTACTGATGAACGCTTAGACTGCTTCCATATTTTCGAAATTGGGGTTTCTTTGGATAAATTCCCAGAAGTAGAATTGCTGGGTCATAAGACAGATCCATTTTTAAGTTTCTGAGGTGTCTCCATACTGCTTTCCATGGTGGCTGCACCGAGGCATTCCCACCAGCAGTGCAAAAGGGTTCCCCTTCCTCCACATCCTCTCCAGCAACTGTTGTTTGTCATTTTATTGAGGGCAGCCATTCTGAGAGGTGTGAGGTGGTTTTAATTTGTGGTTTTAATTTGCATTCCTCTGAGCAGTGATGTTGACCATCTTTTCATATGTCTATTGGTCATTTGTATGACCAAGAAAACTTTGTCTATTCAGGCCCTTCACCCATTCTTAAATTGATTTGTTGTTTTTTTTTAAATTTTGAGTTTTATAAGTTGTTTATAAATTTTGGACATTAACCCCTTATCAGATGCATCATTGGTGAATATGTTCTCCCATTCAGTGGGTTGTCCTTTCATTTTGTTGATAGTTTCTTTTGCTGTGCAGAAGCTTTTTAGTTTGATGTACTGCCATTTGTTAATTTTTTCTTGTGTTTCCTTTGTCTGAGGAGATATATCAGATAAAATATTGCTTCAATCAATGTCTGAGATTTTACTGCCTATGTTTTCTTCTAGAATTTTTATGGTTTCAGGTCTAACATTCTTGTATCCCTTCTGAATTTATTCTTGTGTGTGGTGTAAGAAGGTGGTCTAGTTTCATTTTCCTGAACATATCTGTCCAATTTTCCCAACACCATTTACTGAATAAACTATCTTTAGCCCATTGTATGTGCTTGTTTCCTCTGTCAAATATTAACTGACTTTAAAAGTGTGTGTTATTTCTGAACTCTCTATTCTGTTCCATTGACCTGTGTGTTGGTTTTTATGCCAGTACCATGCTGTTTTGATTTCTATGGACTTATAGTGTAGTTTGATGTTAGGTACCATGATTACTTGAACTTTGTTCTTCTTTCTCAGGATCACTGTTGCTATGCAAGGCCTTTTGTGGTTCCATATAAATTTTTGAAATATTTGTCCTAGTTCTGTGAAATATGTTATTGGAATCTTGATAGGAATTGTGCTGAATCTATAGATTGCTTTGGGAAAAATGGACATTTTAATGATGTTAATCCTTCTTATCCATGAACACGTATGTGCTTCCACTCATTTGTATCCTCTTCAATTTCTTCCTTCGGTGTCTTATAATTTTCCAAGTGCAGGTCTTTTACATCTTTGGCTAGATTTATTCCTAGGTATTTTATTCATTTTAAAGCATCATGAATGGGATTAGTTTCTTAATTTCCCTTTTGATAGTTCACTATTTGCATATAACAATACAACTGATCTCTGGATATTAATTTTGTATCCTGCTACTCTGGTAAACTCATTTATCAATTCTAGTAGTTATTTGGTGTTAGGGTTCTCTATGTACAATATCATCACAATTATTTGTTAAATACTATGTGACAGGCACTGAGCTATCTTCTAAGGAATCAGTGACAGATAAATCACAGTCTATTCTCATGGGTTAGTGACCTAGTAGGGCACAATGAGACTCACGGAAATACTTGCATTAAAGTGCATTGCATATAAATTTATTTTCAAGGTTCAGAAGTAGACAGAAGATGGAATGATAAGGTTCTTCTTAGGATGGCAAGGGTGATGTGAAAAGGCTTTGTTCAGAAGCTGATACCTTAGGAGGGTTCTAAATGAATAGAAATTCTTCAAGTTGACAGAGAAGAGCACTCGAGACGGGGAACAGCAGGAACAAAGGCATGAGGATACAAATCTCTAGAGCAAGCCTGAGCACAGAGTGAAACTGGTGGGCACCCAGTATGTGCCGGGCACTGTACTAAGTTCTTTACCTGTATTCACAACAATCCATGACTTGGGTGCTCATATCACCCCTGTGTTACAGATGTGAAAGGTGAAGGAGACAGAAATTAAGAACCTCTTCTATGGTCACAGAGCTTCCATCTGGACAATGTGGATCCAGAGCCTACTTCCCTAATAATTACTGAGAAGGCACACAGTAATATTTAACAGATAATCAAAGAGTAAACAAATTGAAAAACTAGCGTGTTTCTGGAGCACAACGCCAAGGGTCTGGCAGAAGGGAGAGAGCAGGAGGCCGGATGCTGCTGGAAGTTCCAAAGGGGAGTGACCTGGGAGGGTGGCACGCATGCGGACGTTCTACATGAATGAACACGGTCGCCTCTCTGTACAGAAAGCTCACTGTCATGGAAGGTGGGGACTTACTTGAGTCAGTAATAGAGGCAGTAACCTCAAATTAGGAGGCTATTACAATAACACGTATGAGAGTTTTAGAATTCAAAGCAAGTGACAGTGAGGACGGAGAGATGACAGATATTGCAAAGCACTTGGACATGGAGGCATCACGGAGCCAGGCCAGCTGGGCAGTGCAGGGGAGAATGTGCACCCACGTGTCCATGGAGGTGGGTCCATCACAGGAAGCATTTAGTCTTTGCTTCATGAATGTCCTCTGGGGTACAGTAAGTGTGACACAAAGTCTGTATCTTTCACCACTGATTCACAATTGTTGGTGTGCAAATACCAAACAAAGTTTCAGAATCTGCTTTCATTAATGTCTGTTTTTGAAGAACACAATCATAAAATTTTCATAATTAACATACCTATTTTCAAAAACCACTATAGACTCTATAAAGTAAAAGTTCTGAAGATACCTTTCAGTATTACTTAAAGGGAATCAGGAAAAAGGAGACGAAAATTAAAGGTTGTTAATGTGGCTTGGTTCAAACAAAGACCAAGCATCTGCATACTCAAAATGAGATTGTCCAAGAAATGCCACATAGACACGACAAAAGCCAAGCCAAAACTGAGCTTTCGGTCTTTGGGAGAGGATAAGACAAATGCACAAGTAACTATTACTTACAGCAGGGAATAAGCAAATAAAGACAGACACTCCCTTTCCAGTTTGTAGACGGGAAAAAGTTTATAAAGCGGACAGCATTTTAGGTTGGCTTTGAGAGCTCGCAGACATGACCTATAATATACAGAGGGGCAAACACTGTCAGCTACTCTCATGCATAAAAGTGTGAGTCCACTCATGCAATCATCAACTTGCTACCAAACTCCTAAATGGATGCACATGATTTTAATATTTCCCCTGTAAAGAATGAAGATGCTAATACTTTTCATATTTCATTCACTAATTGTCGCACTCACTTCCATCCTTTGCTACCTGAGGGGAAATGAAAGCGTCATAGTGCACACAGTGGGAGTTTTGGGGCCATACTAAAAATTCAAGTAAAAGAGCAAACTTTTATCAAGCATCTACTCTGTACTCTGTGCCAGACACGTTTAACCCTCACAATGTACCTCACAACGTCAGCACTTGTAGATGGTGGAACTAAGGCATGGAGACATGACACTCTCTCAAGGTGACATAGCTAGTAACTGTCCAGCTGGACTCCATCTGTTCAACCCCAATTTTTCACTGGCCAAAGGAAGGGCGACCCCACCACCCAAGTGGGTTGTGAGGGTTAAGGAACTGAGAGGCACTCATTTCCCAGTGGCTGCGATTATAATTGAATGCTTCTCAATTTAGCAACTAAGTCATTTCCTACCAGTCAAACCTCAGATAAAACTTCTCAGCACACAGCCCTACCTTACACGCAGGGTTGGCTGGCTTCAGGGATCCTAAATACATTCAGTGGGGGACATGGGGTTCCCCCACATCTTAAGGATATCAAGAGTGTCCTATTTACACTCTCAGACATCTTCTAGTGGCAGCAATGGTCATTAGGTGATACTCCCACCTTCACAGCACTACTGACAGGTTCCCACTCATTTTCAGCTGGAACATTCCACCAGGAACTCGTTATCTTAGAGGTACAGTATTGTTTACTTCCCTAGTCACAGGCAAACCCATTAGAAAGATCCTCTCATCTCAGAACTAAATCTACTCTCTGGACTTGGTTGCGTGGTTGCTGTCCTCCCTCCAGACAGTTCTTGCTTTCACTATTGTCTTGTCACCTTCATTCAGTTAGAGGGTTGAGAGCCTCAGTTACCTGCAATACTGTTCCCAGACCTTTCACTGCCCTGGTTACCTTCCGCAGCCATTCTCTTCCCTGAAATTATCTCTTAAAATATGATGCCCAGGCTAAAGGAAATGCCTCGATGGAGGGTAGGAGACACTTTCTCCCTCACCCAGGGCTCCCTGGTAAGACATTGGCTTCCTTAACAGTCTCATAACACTTTTAGGCATTTGCTTAAAATGTCTAACATCTTTTTCCTAATAAACGTAAAAATTTAGAAAGTTGTATTTATGACTATAAATTTTACATTCTCATTTTCAAACCACTCTCTCTTCCTATCAAAAAACCATTTTTCATTGTTTGCTTCTGTCATCAGCCACAGTAGCATCTCTTCCATCCAGCTACCCTCTGCGATGTCACCTGGGTCAAGTCACAGCGCAGACAGCCACGGCCAGCGCCCTGCCCTGCCGTGCTCTGCTGGAGGTCTCTCTCCAGACGGCGTGCCCATGTGATCTGTAGCATCTCTGTTTTAGGAAGGCCAACCGATCTGCTTATTGTTATGAGAATATTCCTCTCCTTCACATTCTTTTTGTTTTTTAGAACATCCAATCCTATTTTCTTTGCTGATCAAAAGTTTATCTTTCCTTCAGTTCCTCTCAATTCTGGAACAGGTAACCAGTTCCCAGATTACTGCGATATTCCAAGTAAAACAGGAAGGGAGACACCTGCGGGAAGGCAGGACTCTTCATTTCTGGCAGCGGGAACAGTAATTTACCTTGTCCCCACGTTTCTCTCCTCCCCACTCCCCCATGCTTTGAGCTCTAAGCAAAGGGAACTTACACTTCCCTGAACATGCCAAACTTTTCTCAGTTCAGCTTGTGTTACCCTACTCCCTCTGCATACATCTTTCCCTCCACTAATTCGTTCAAATTTCTATACTTCCTTTAAGCCTCAGTGGCAAGTTCCTCTGCTCTCTAAAACTTCCCGCACTCCCGTTGGCAGAATGAGTGGCTCTGATCCTACTCTGCTCACGTATCTATCAGATGTCACATTGTAAATGTTTGTCTGCATATCTGATATTCCCAGTAGACCTCCCCCAGGGCAGAGCCACGTATATGAAAATGGAAGGACCCAGAGTAGTATCTACCCCAAGGAAAAGACTCAGCAAATTTTAATGAATAAGTAAATAAATGAATGGGAAGATGCAAGAGACATCACAATAGTTAAAAAGAAAACATACTAGCAATTAAAGGAACAAGGATAAAACAAAATATACAATGCATGGATCTGTTTGTAAACAAATATATTTTAAGCTTGGTAGTTAAAAAGATTCTTTCATCTTTTTATATATCCTGATTCTTCAGAGTTAGCAACCACACAAACTACAAAACCATGTGACATTAATTTGAATCTCTATGCCACTCATTTTTTTTTTGTCCAAAAGCTACACTCTGCCAGGCATGGTGGTGTGGGCCTGTAGTCCCAGCTACTCGGGAGACTGAGGCAGGAGGATTGCCTGAGCCCAGGAGTTCTGGGCTGCAGTGCGCTATGCCCATCGGGTGTCCTCACTAAGTTCGGCATCAATACGGTGACCTCTCGGGAGCGGGGGTCACCAGGTTGCCTAAGGAGGGGTGAACCGGTCCAGGTCGGAAACCGAGCAGGTCAAAACTCCCATGTTGATCAAAAGCTACACTCTACCAAAAAAGAAAAAAAAAATTCTGGCATATTGAAGTTAAATTTTTCCATATGAAATTTAAGTAAATATGCTAGAGTTAAAAATAATCAGACCTTGACCTAGCTTATATGAAATGGTTTTGTCATTGTAGCTTTTCAAGTAAATAGTCCAAATGTTACAGCGAAGTACAAGGAAATTTCTGGAGTTGATTAGATGTAAAGAAAAAATATTATACTTTTAGTACCCATTAATATATATGACAGTAAATGTAATGAGACAGCTGTAAACACACAACACATCAAAACAGAGAATATGTATTCTAAGACTATTTTCAAGTTACGCACAACAATATAATTTGTTAGTTCTTTCCTAACAAGTGATTCACTAAAGCTTAAAACCATTAGATATGCTAATAGTACACAGAAACCTTAGTTGTTCATTAGTATCCTTTCTTTTATCATTATAAGAAACAAAGTGATTTTCTTTCTCATGCTGTTTGCAAAACAACAAATAATAGCTCAGGGCAAATGAAATGTTTTCCAATAAGTGGTTATTAATTCAACTGAAATGCCTAATTAAAAGGATATTTCCTTTTTTTTTTTTTTTGCACTTAAAGACTGGAATGTAAGCTCTATGATTAATCTCGAACATTTTGAGAGAAGCCAAATACATGTGCTTTAAAACTTCTAAAAGACCAATCAACATATATTTCCTGAATGACAGTTCTAAACTTGGACCCTGCTTTGAGCAGAAGCTCGAATTTGAGAAGAGCTCAGCCTGACGTTTCATCTTCACTGCTCGTAGCATCACCGAGCCGACTAGAAGGTCTGCTGCTGAGGCAGCTTCATCCCTCCATCAATTACATGTCTGGTACCTCTGTGAACCTCTCTCTCTCTCTCTCTCTCTCTCTCTCCATGGTATTTCATACTTCAAGTCATCCCCATATGGCTCAGGCTTCTCATAGTATGGTAATCTCAGAAGTCACACCTCCTATGTGGTCACTGGCTTCAAGAGGGAGCATTCCAATAGCAAATCTTCCCAAACAAGAGACCAGCTTCATCTGACCCAGCCTAGGGAGTCATTGGTCAACAGCAATTTACAAGGCCAGTCCAGGGTCCAGGAAAGGGTGCCATATGAAGTGTGACCATGGGGAGGTTTTATTCATTGGGAAGATAACTCTGGTAATCAGCTGCAATAGTGTATTACTATTATGCTAAAAAGTAAACTTAGGCACTGCTTCCCTGCCATACCATTTATGGTAATACCCATCCAAGTCTTTTCTCAATTCCATTGCTCTCTTTTTCTCCTATAGTCATTTTATTAAAAGACTGCTATACATTTGCAAATGTAATTGATAAAAAAGGTATATACTAACATTTATTTGCTTCACTTTCAATGCATTGCTCATTCATTCATTCATTCGTTCATTCTCCAGGTTCACCATAGAACTAACACTACATGAGGAATTAATTATAGAGAATAAAAATGCAGAAAAAGGCACAGTTTCTGCTTGCAGATCCTCGGAGAAAAACACAGTAAGTAAGATGGAGAGACAAAAACCACAGGCTTCTCATAGGTAACATGAATCAGATCCACTGATTCGTTTGTTCATAATAGTTCAAAAGACAGGGAGGCCCTGACCAGAGAAAACCATGAGTTTGGATTGGTTTTTAATAGGTCATGGTAAACCATTACCCATTTTTGATCTTGTCATATAACCTGATGACATAAAAGGAAGCATAAGTAAAAGCCATATCCATACATTCATTAGGAAATTTAATTTCTTAGCAGCACAGGAAGGATTTGGGAAATAAGGGCAGAATCAGACTTGATTACTTACAGCCAATAAGCCAATTAGCCAATAAGATACTGAACGTTCACTATGTAACAGACACCTGCTAGGTTTTTGAAAAATATAAGGGAAAAATGTGTAAAACTCTAGAGAAAGCGAATGCACCTTAGAAGTTGCAATGACCAAAAAAGCCCTGCACTTGGTGTCAATACTCCAGTCTACTCCCATTTCCTATTTAACTCTCACCAGCCTCGTGTTCCGAGGCTCTTCATATTACTCTTCCCAACTGTGAAATGTCTGACTTGCTGTAGTATCAAGCACAAATACGGTAATGCTTTGTTAACTGTGATGTCCATGCCAATAATTATTAGAGAGACCATGTAAGTGGCAATGCAAGAAAGGAATGCTGAAGTGATGAAATGTGTATTATGAATAATAAAATATATAGGAGGTGATACGAAGTAAGAGTGGTATGGGATAGATTAGGGAGGGATGTCACTACAAAAGAGTGTATTTAAATCGGGACTTGAAAGTCAAGCAGAATATAAATACTCAAGAAGAAGAGAAAAGTTATCCCAGCAGAAAGAATAGCATAAGCAGAGGCAGAAAGGTAGGTCGGCAACATGTCTATTTGGTTACTTGAGAACCAAACTAACCATACAAGAGGAATTCTCAGGGGTAGCTAAAGTAAAGTTTGGACAGATATGGTAGGCATATTTTTATAAAGATTCTAGAACATCAAGTTGAGAAATCAGAACGTGAGGGTCAAAGATGTGAGATCTATGACAAAAGAAACAAAAAGGTGAAAGGACTATCTTTGAAATATTAATCCGGGCATGTTGGCTGGATGGCTATCACTCTGCCTGCTGTCTCGTTATATCTCCACTGAAGAAAGGGTCTTAATTCATAGAATGAGCAGTGGAAGCCTGTGGACATTTGGAAATATCTGGAGACGTTGAGGAAGGCGAATCAATAGGGCATTGAGACTGGTTAGACAGGGGTGAAAAACAAGGAGACAAAGATGACAGTCTTCCAGCCCAGGGAGACTGGAGGATGCCAGTTATACAAAGAAGGTGGAGAGAAAAGGAAGCTAAGCATCTTCTAAGAGAAAATGACGAGTTCAATTTCGCACAGGAGGAGCTGGAGGTGACAGCGAGACACAGCGGAATGTCCTATATGTAAAAGACATGACCTTGGGTAGGAGTCAAGAGCTTAACTAGACCAATATATTTCAATTAAATTTTATTTATATAAAGGTAATTGTAAAAATGGCAGGGTAGGGTAATTGTAGAGGCCATGAGGATCTGATAAGCTTAGTGGGGGAAAAAACTAAAAATTGTATAAAAAAAGGACTGAGAAGCTAAGAGTGAGGGTTGGGAGCAAAGAGAATAATTACAGAGGCTCATCATGAATGTAAAAGGGACACCCTACAAAGAGGGAACACTGATGACAATGTCAAATGCCACAGAGAAGCAAAGGGAGATCAAAACTGGGACAGAGTTAAGAGAAAGAGTTAAAAAACGGCCATTGGAAAGCTTCAGGAGTCTTCCTTCTAGAGAGGGGTCAGGAAGCCAGGTTGGGAAGGGTTCAAAGAGGGCGTGAAGCAGTAAATTCAAGTAAATACAGCAACCTGGGCAAGGAGTCTGAGAGCTTCGGAAGGGAATTTCCACAGCAGCTTGTAGAAGTGGCAAGGAGATGCCGGCGAGGGTTCATTCACATTTTTAATATCAAAGGCCTGCCTAATACGATGGTGAAAGTAACCGTAAAGACAAAAAGAACTTAAAGTGACACTTGTTTTTCTTTCTTCATATAAATAGTAATGGCCAAATTCTCTGGAGATCGCCCATGGACTTTTTTTCAGGATTTACTGCAGCCAGAATCAAACTATTGCTATTACAGCCAAAAGCAAAGGCATCTGAGTCTCTCACACCAGTGAACTCTAATAACACCTTCAGGCGTGAGGGATGAGACAAAAACAAAAAAAAACCCACTAAGGACATCACATCAAACCTTAGCAGCTTCCTCCCTCTTCAAAGCCCCCTTTGTATACAGATGCTTATATTCACAAATCGGCCCTTAGAAAATAACCCTGCGTATCTAATCACAACAAAGAACTTTGGCAAATACACCAGTCCCCTATGGGAATCATCCAAAGACTTTGAAATATTAATTTCTACAACATCCTTATTTCCCAAAGTAGCATACTTCCTTTCCCACATCGAGAGTACTTCCCACTAATCACTATTGTCTTATTGCTCTGCTCAGATACATGGAAAATAATTAATTGACTTCTCTCTACCTAAGTTAAATTGAAACTTTAACAACATCTTTTATACTACTGGTATTTCTAATTACTACTGAAAAATATTATTGGATAACCACTGAATGGCATCACCTTATAAATTCAGTCTCCTACCTAATTTCTTTTCTCATTAGCTTCTTTTTCAATATTTAGTTACCCTTAGTATTATAAATTAATTTTGTCATGGTATCCTTTCTCATCATTTATTTTATTATCAATATTATTTACTTTGTTAAACGCTTAATATTTATAGATTTGACTCCAGTTTGTAGCTCGTTACTAAATCTTCAATATCCTTCCAATATTTGGAGAAAGTTTCAAGAATTTTTCTCAACAAATGGTCTTAAAAAGTATTTCTATACCTTAATATGATATTGAGTACAACTCGCACGAATTCATCTCAAAACATTTATGAGCACCTAGTATGTGCTAGGAATCATTACAGGGGTTGAGCAAAGAGCAATAAACTGTCATGAATCCCTTTCCTTTTCTAACAAGCTCACTTTCTAGTGAGAGAAGAAACAGACATAAACAAGCAAAACAATTAAGGTATTTAGGATACCAGCAAAGGCTTTCGAGAAATTCAAGCAGGAAAGGTGAATGGGGAGTGTTGGACTGAAAAGAGATGAGTTGCGATTTTGAAATATGGTAGTCAAGGAAGGCCTCACTAACACCTAAAAGAAGCAAAGGAGCTGACCATCAGGGTTTCTGGAAGGAGAGTGCTCCAAGCAAAGGGAACAACAGCACAAAGGCCCTGAGGCAGGAGTATGCCTGGCATGTCCAAGAGCAGCGCAAAGAAGACTGTGAGGCATTGAGTAGACGCACCCAGGAGGAGAGGCAGAAATTCAAGGCTGAAGTTCAACGTGGCCACCAAGGGAATGAACGTGAGTAGAGAAGGGGAAGGGTCAGAGCAATGAATCCTGGGCCTCCAGGAAATATACCATGCAGCTTCAACAGCTACACATCACAGAGAAGAGCAAACAGCAAGGGACACTGAGACGGAGGAGCACAGAGGCAGCAGGGAAGTCGAAGAGCACAGCGCCCTGGAAGACAGTGAGGAAGAAGATGCAACACTCCTTTAAGTCAAGTAAAATGAGGACTGAGAGACTGACCCTTGGATTTAGCGCCATTTGTGACTTCGAGAAAGACATTTTTGGTGGAGTGGTGGAATGAACACAAGTAGGGGTGGGTTCAACAAAAACTCTAAAGAGAGTGATGTTAATTTATCTGTGTCTTTAGCCTAACCCTTCTTTCTGTTCTCAGAATAACCGAACTCTGCTTTCTTCTACACAAGAATGTTTCCTTTGTCACTTATCTTCAAATACCCTTGAACCTGCTATCCATCTGGGTTATCTCTATAATAATTTATAATGACAATAATAGTACTAATCTTTGCATTCTCCTTTATTACAAAGTACTCGAAGTCTATCCCCGCTCCTTCTCCCCAGAACTGAGATAGCACTGGAAGCACAGGCTTGGGAACCAGGAGATGTGTGCTCTCTCACGAACCAGTGAGCCCTTCTGAGCTTCCTTTCATCTTCTGTAAAACTGTGAGGTTAATCCTATATCACCGGACTGTTGTTCGAGTTAATGGTAATGTAATGTAATAGACTCCCATCATGTGGGAGCTGCTTGACAGACATCAGTTACTTTCCCCATTTTCCTAGTAAGCAGCAGAAGGACCAGATGTCAAATTTATGTATGTGAAAAACTAGAGTAAAAGTATGGAGGGGGAGCATCAGAAAATCCCTAAGCACATTTAAGTGCAGAAAAAAAGCCTGTTCTGGTCCATGATTGTGGTCATTCTGCCTCATTTTTGGTCATTTTGACCAATTTAATAACATCTTTCTTTCTAGTGCTGATTTTTTTAACTACCCGGTAAATGTACTCCAATTCTCAAGTCATTATGTTTTCTTCTTTGTCACCTCAGAGCTCTCTCACTTTTTAAGGAAGCAAGCGTACAATTTAAACCATGCTGATCAAATTTTTAGGGGCATGTTGGAAAAACATTATTTGTCTCCTCCCTGATTGATATATATGTTAATGCCATTTTGTTCATTTCCCTGTATTTCTCAACCCTACCTACACATTAGAATCAGCTAGAGAGCTTTTAAAAAATATTGATTCCTGAGTCCCCCTTCCCCTTCCCCTGAAATTCTAATTAAGTTGGTCATCTAATTAAGAGTAAGGCCATCATCATATTCCTCACTGATTTAGTCTTCTAACCTCTGTTGGGCTCAATGGGTTGATCTCTTCCAGTCCCCCTGTACCCCACTCCTACCATCTATTGCCTGCCTAAAGCCAGTCTGCCAGATGACTCTTCCTGAATCAAGGCTCCTTTCTGTGATTCCCTAGCTCAGCAATGTCCCCTAGCTGTTCTCCATTGTATACTGATAGTTCTCAGCTGCTTTCAAGGCTATCTATCCACCACCAGCTGAGCCCAGGTCACCTTGATCTCCCACCACCATTCCTCTATAGCAACCCTTCAGGCTGACCATTGTAATCACTGTTCTACAAAAGCAAAACAGAAGAATGAGTCGGCCCTTCATTCTTTGTCACTAGAGCAGTCAATTTCAACCTTTTTCATCTCAAGGCACACATAAACAAATTACTAAAATTCTGCAGGCACGTCCGAAATGTATTTTTTGCAGATCTCACAAAAAAAATAGGTATAATCTTTATTAATTCACATTGGACAGCTATTGTTGTATTAGCTGTTGTCATTTTTTTAATTTGACAATCCAAGAGAAAAGAGGTCAGTGCCCCTGACTAAATAGTCAAGTATGGCACGTTTTAAAAATTCTATGGCACACTGGTTTAAAATCACTGCAATAGAGTGATAAATGTTTCTCTCTCATATTGATGTTTCTTCCTCACATTGATGTTTCCCTCTCGCCCTCCCTTTCCCTCTCTCTAAAATCAATAAGCATGAGCTCCAGGTAAGGATAGAAGGAAGGGAGGAAGCCAGGAAAAAGAAGGAAGGAGAATCTATTTACATTAAGTAAATTAGCATAGAAATCTAATTGCTAAATAGCTTCAGATAGCTGGGCCCTGGGTGGGCAGGTGGAAGAAAGGACCCCAGCACCACCAAGTCCTGTCCTAACCCTCTAGGCTCTACTCTAGAATGTTCTGAGCAGCTTCATGTATTACATCAATTGCATCACAGTCTCATAAGAAGAGAATGATTTTCTCATTTATTTCACATTTCTTACTCTGAAGTCAAAAGTGGGATTATCCCTTGATCAAAAAAACATGAGTTTGTAGCTACCAGTGTGAGAACTTTTAACTCCAAGTGTTTTTGGTGTATTTTCCCAAACTAGAAGCCCAGACCAATCTCTGTAGGAGGCTGGTGGGCCTGAGAACTCAAAGTAAAGTGCCAGCCTTTATTTGTAAATTGATTCCATCAGAGACATAGAAGGGTGAAAATAGATTAGGGGTATTGTTATTTTTGCTGGGATAATTAATCCCATGTCATTGGAAGGCTGATGAACATTACAGTATTTTTCAGATGAATAGGAATGGCTCTCATTTGAGGTTTGGGGATTTGGGGTTTTTTAATCATTTTTGTTTTCAGTTTGGTGTGGTATGTCAAAGGCTGAATTGTATCTGGACCTTATCCTGTGTTGCATGAAATTCAGAAACTATTGATTCCTAACAACAGATCTTAACCTCACTCTCAACAATTATTTTTCAAGCATCATCACGTTAATAAAGAAAGCCACTTTGCACTGTGGTTTTCCAAAATGAAGGAGATAACTGATTTCTCTCTTATTTTTTCACACTTCCTGAATCTCTAGCCTAATTATATCACCAGTATAAACAATCAAGGGGAAGAAGTATTTAAGGTGCCGGGAATTAGAGTAAATGGAGCTGTAGAAACTTGCGTTACAGGCCGTTAAGACAGAAGTCAGGCTCAGATGATGGGCAAGAGCCTCTGACTCTGTCCCTTTGGTCTGGAGCAACCCATTTCTCCTCTGTGCACTTGGGACCATAAGTGAACTGAAAGAACTTTTTAATGTTCACACAGTGGTAGCAAAGTGAGCTTGCTGACCTTAGACAAGTTGTCGGGAATGTTTTCAACTTTTCCTAAAGTCTCAGTCTCTAGGAAAGACCAGACTTGATTTATTAAGGAAGGTCTTTGTGTCTCTTAAGTACACTTATAAATTGTACAATAATCATAAAACATTAATAAATTTCCCTAGGCGGAAAATGGACTAAGGAAGTAACTATAAACTAATTGGCTCAAATGATTATTCTAATCATCTCAGAAAGTTTAATAAAGGCAGTTTAAATCTACCTCTTGTTACAAATATTGGTCCCAATCTTTATTGTTATGGGATTATCCATCCCTCAGACATTATCGCAGGTCTGAAGTCCTTACCCTAAGTTACGGGGCATTCCAGGAAAATGGTCTGTGCCAGAGGACCCTGAAAGTGAAGGATGCTGGGCAGGACCAGACCAGAGTGCATGGGAAGGGGCTGAGCAGCAGGAACTACATTTCTCAAGAGTAAAAGGTGGCAGAGATCCTCCAAAGCTGCTTCTTGGCTCCGTGTCACAGAGAACTCAGCTGTGTTAACCCCTGACCCCATTTCCTTTCATGACCCGATGAAATGTCCAGATGTTATCTCAGGCCAGCTTCTAAACCCAGTGATCACCCCCACGGCGGTCCCTGTGCTCTTAACGAGCACCATCAGCAGCACTCAGTGCCGCCTGCTGGGGCTTGGGGACCTGTGACCTGGATGAGTGCTAAGATCCTGAGCAAAGCACAAAGCAGAAAATCTCAGAGCCCTAAAAGCTACTGATGGCACTGAACACTTGTCACAGAATTAAAGGGAAGTTCTGTATCTGACTTCCCTTCTAGACACTGTATCTTACACTATCTCATTAGACAAATCTGCTTGCCTTTAAGGCTCACTGCATATATTTTGCGCACAGTCTCGTGGTTAGTTCAGCATAAAGCTGTTAGTGCTTGGGGCTGATTTGTCCCATACCACATTCTCAAAACCAGTGCCACCGATACAGGCGAGATAAGAATACAAACTTTTTTTTTCTTTACTTTGGAACAATCAGGCAGACAAGTCACAAATAGCACAAAAAAGTGAATGGAAAAGATTTCAACCTTCTGTGGTAATTGTGTTTGCACTTCCTTTTAACTTTTATGATGTATTAGCCATAGAATGGTCTCTAAAGAGAAACGGAAGAGGAAAACACAGAACCTTATCAAAAAATACAGGCAGCTAAATCCCTTCCCTTCAGTTAGTAATAAGTCTATTTCCTCTCCTTTGTGCTACGATTTCAGGGAACTAAAGAATGAAGCTCCACAAAAGGCTGCTTAAAAATATCACTTATTGAACTAACCAACCCTGAACAAAGCTTCAGCCCCAGACTCTGAGCTCCTAGACGCTATTAACAGTAAGGCCCTGAGATGCTGAGGGGAAACGACTATTTTCCACAGTCCTGAAGTGACCTTTCCCCTCCCCCACCGTCTCTGGCTGTGGCTCCCAGACACTGTATAGGCCACAAAGGGGCTGCATCCAGCTGTCCTCACTTCTCAAGGGAATCACTTCCACGGGGACAGCAGGGAGACAGTACTGTAGGAACAACGAGTGGAGAGAGGTTGCCAGGAACACAGCTTACCCTTCCTGTTCCCTCTCAGGGAAAGACCATAAGCAACTGGAAAAACGTAGGGAGGGGCTTCTCGTACCTTCCCTTTTAACTCATTCGGGCCTATCTAAAGCAACAATGATAAAACTGGCTTTAGATTAAAACTGGCCGCTCACTCTGGATCTCCCACCCCTCATCGCCACCCGCCCTGTTGGGCGCCTCAGTCCAATGAGGCTAAAGGACAGACATTTCATTTCCAGCAGAAGCTTCTCAGCGGCAGTGCCCGCTGACGACGGCGACAACCTTGGCTGCAGTTCCCACTAGACGTAAAGCTGCTGTGACCGGAACCAGCTGGCAAACACGCTACAAAATAAGCTCCTCAGTGGCATAAACATGTAACAGAAGGAAGTAGTGGATTTTCAGTTTGCACTGCCAAAAAAATACACCTATTACGTTCAAGGCAATGTACTGAGAAATGCCCACTGAAGAATTAACCAGTGAAAGCCTTAAATCTTAGTCACAATGCTTTTGCTGATCTGTTCTATTAACTTTATTAGCAGTGTACACCTGGGTTTAATTTCATTTATAAATTAGAATTATACTGGAGAGTTAAACAAGAGATCTGTTTCCTTTTGGATATCAACTCTTAAGTTTAACAATAAAAAAAACATGTTATTTTCTAATATTTTTAGAGACTTACAGAAAAAAGTGTGACAGAAAGAAATCAATTCCTGCCTTTTCCTCCCATAAAATGTCAAAACACAGATTTTTATTACGCCTCTGCTTCATTCAACTTCTTGCTGTTTACGTTAGCTAACATATCATACATTTTACTTTTTTGTATTGTATCTCTTGGTTTAGAGTGGGGGCTCCATGAAAGCAGGGATTTTTAATTCATATATATGAATTAAAAATATATATATATGAATTAAAAAAATATATATATATATATCCTCTTAGGCTAGAACAGTGATTAGCACACAGTAGGTGCTCAACAAATATGCTTTGGAATATTAAGAATCAAGGTATCTGGACCCTATGTTTTTTAAAATAATTATTGGAAAAGATAAACTGTAGTGCTCGGCATACTAGGTTATTATTTTAAATTACCCGACTCATAAATTATACTGTGCTGAAAATAAGTTTTTTTTCCACAAATTAAATAAGTTGGTTTTGGAAATGAATCAAAAATCACTCTGAGTCCATTCTGTAGTAATTTTTTTCCAAAATTTTTTATTTCTGTGTTTTAAGATTACTAAAAATATTATTTAGCACATGTTAAATACTAAAGAAAACTCTAGAATATTATAGAGGACCTGAAATGTTGCATCTTGGTAAGTCAGAAGAAAAACATTTGTAGGGAAGATATATAACACAGTATAAAAATATATATACTTTTCTCTTTAAATCTAGTTAGCAGACTTTTATTTTAAAAATTTATTCAAATATCCTGGCTGACTACCTGGTTTAAGTTTTCATAATGCCATTAAAGTTGTATCTGACCCAAATCTTCAACTCTATAAATGTGTATGTTTAAAATTAAGAATCCATTCAAGTATCAACTAAACTCTCAATTTTTCTTACAATCTAATTTATCCTGTTCCTATAATTAAGTCAACATTAAGGATAAACTGGAAAAATACCTTAAATCCCAACGTATATTTATTTCCTGCCCTCAAAAATTTCACCATACTGAGAAGGCACAATTAATATCTGGAAATCATTACCTCACTGAAAAACATACAGCAGAAACATCAACTTCTCGGATTTTCATTGAAAGCTACACTCATCTGTCTGCAGCATGAGTCCTTTTGGACTCAAAAAATATACATAGTTGTGCTATTTGACCTTGGTTGAAGCTGAGGAGAACACCCCTGTCTACATAACATACCTATTTATCAGACTTCGTTCCATGATTACCAGAATCCTAGTTCCTCTGTCTCATCTGACCAATCAAAAGAAGTAGCCTGCCAACAGAATTCCAGCAATAACGATCATTTCAATTATGGAGTCACTTCATTTGTGTTTAAATTACTTTACTGCCTTCTACCAATGCAATCTACATAATATCCACTGAATACAGAGCATTGCACACATTTTGAAGAGTAGAAAGAATGTGCATGAATGTGTGTGTGTATAAAATTAACCCATTCCTCAAATATCTTCTGATTTAAGCCCATATAGGATAAATATGAGCTATTTTTAACACCTAAAAATAACAGTTCAAATCTATGAAATATTAAGTAAATAAGTACAAAGATCCAAAATAATCGTGGAAGAATTAAATTAAGCTAAAGGTAGTCTCGAATATGATGTACATTAACCAATAACCAACAGGAGAACTAAGACTGTCTATTTTTAAAAGGTTCATTGTGTGTCGTCATTTCTGAGAGGGAAGCTTGTGACCTCTGGATGATCTTTGGCTCCTGAGTACTTGCCTGGCTCTGACCTGTCTTGGTTGACCATCAGCATCTGTTGCTCTCTTGCTCTTGATAGTTTGCCTGAAATGAACTACTGTTCCTTCCTGACTTCTAGCTTCTGTGTACTTCCACAGTGAAGTTCTGCGTCTGGATTCCAACATCTGCCTTGGTTTGCCTAGTCTTGATTAATCACACTGGCCCCACAATCTAGAAACACCCGGGCCAGAAAATCACCGGCGGAATCCTGGAACAGCTGCGCAATCCACTCAGAATCTGCACCCTCCCACTTAGAAACAGATCAGCATGCTCTCAGGTGTGAGTTACCATGATGTATGACTTCAAGATAGTTGTGAGTTATACATGAATGTATAGCACCTGACACATGCGAACACATAATAATTGATGATTTGAGTATTATCCTGGGACACTATTTTAGAGACTTCAGAAAGATAAAAAAATTACACAAAATCTCTAAATCCTCCCCATATTCTTCCTCTAGTGAAAGCCAATGGGAGTGAGGGGAACTTTACGGTACTCTTACAAACATATGTAAAAAGATAAATATTAGATGGATTTTTATGTGAGAATATAATATTTTAAAGGAAAATAATTCAAATTATATTTTAAGTATGATAGATTCTTACAGTAAAGAAATTCTGGAATTTTAATATAAGTGATTTTCTGAGGACACAAGCCTAAAGTATCACTGGGGCCCAATATGTGGCAGAGACCAGAGCATACTTTGCTCCTCAGTATTAATTCTCCAATTCTTTATTTTACTACAGAACTCCCCAAGCTGTACACATGGATGCACAACTCACAACACACTTCCCAGTCTCCTTTGTAGCTCATTCAGTCAAGTTATGAAGTTCTGACCAAGAGGATGAACATGTGGAATTTGCCTCACACCCTCCACTGCCCTGGGTCTGGAATGGGTACAGGGCCCTGGCACGCCAGCTTCAACCATACCAACAAGAACACTCTAGCATATTGGTTCCCCAACCTTCTTTGCGCAATAGAACCACCTGGAGAAACTACATAAAATACCAATGGCTAGCTATCTCTCTGACAGACTCAGATTTAATTGGCCCTAGGGGATGGCGGAGAAATGATAGAAGGAACAAGAGCCTCTGAATAACCCAATGGAGCTGAGCTGCTTACTCTTCTGGAACACTGCTGGGGAATAGTACCAAAAAACTAAATAACCAGAGCTCTAAGAAAGAATGAAAAAGAGGCCATGTTGATTACATGTAGCTTTCATATTCACAAACAATCCTTCTGTGTCATTTAAACTACTGATGTTTGGTTGCGGTGAAAGCAAGTAAACAAAAATGCTTATAAACATACATAATACACACAAAAATTCTGGTCTTCAAAAGAAAGAATATCTAAGTACAGGTTAAAAAAGTTGCACTTTCTCTAAAACAAACCACTAAAGGATGCCAATAGGAAAAAAAGAGAGTGTGGCTTTAGCATAATCCAAAGAAATCATTGGTAAACTAGAGAAGATTCATTAAAGAAAAACTAAAAATAAAATTTAAAATATTAAGACTATTCAGTTAGACAAGACAAAGGTAGAAAAAATATATTAAGGTTTGCCAATTCATTAATAATTTGCATAAATCAATGACAATGTGGAAGCAAAATGTGAAATCTCAAAAAGATGATTTTAGGACAGAGTTATATAAATATTGACATATTACAGGCTCATTTTTGATAGGTTACAGGTTAGACTGTTTTAATAAGGAAATGGACTCCTCCTGTTTTGTTGTTCTGTCATCCTCCACATGTGACTTTTGTTTCATGGTCCCAAATGGCTGCCCATCACCTGCCATCACAACCTCACACCAGCCAGGAAGAAGGGAGAGAGTGCATGCTCCTTTGTTATAAGAACACACTTTATAACGCTTCTTCTCATCCCACTCCCTAGAACCTATACATATGTCCACACCTAACTTCAGCAGAGGCCAGGAAACATGATCTGAAGCTGGATAATCATGTAATGAGCTAACCTTCTATCACTACAGAAGGAAAGAATGTTGGATATTGGGGGCAGTTAGAATTCTCTGCCAGAGGTCTCATGATTAAAAGGTATAAAAAAACTGAGATAAAACTACGTCTAGAATATTCAAAACTGTTATCAAATGTAAAATATATAAATACTAAAAATATTTATATAAAATATTAACATACATTTAAGTTATACAAAGTCAAACACAACTGAGATGTATGTACAGTATGCACAAAAGTGAAAGTCCTCTTTCCTCTCAGTTTTACCTCTGGGGAAGTAATGACTTATTAAAGTAATCTTGGAATACGTGGGCATGGGACTACCATGTAGGTGAAATGACGCCTTTCCATAGCTCCTCTCCTAGTGCTATAGAGAGAAATAAAACTTCGGAATGGGAGATGTCATTACTGGATTCTAAGATTTCTTTCTTGGGGGCAAATGAGAAAAAACTAGAATCCAAGGGAGCAAGGCCAAGTTGAGGCATTTCAAGGCATCAAAGACAAACATCAACATTACTTGCACAATCACCAAAAATGTGTCACCATCTATAAAGTTTCTCCTACTGGCCAGAAGACAACTTGAAGATGTAATTAAAGTAACAAAAGTGGCAGAGCAAAGCCAAACATAGATATCAAACCTTATTTGACTGTCTCAGAGAAACAAAGTTTTCAGATGAATAAAAAAGTTTTCCCATTCATATTCTATATGGCTATATTTTTGCTAAAAACCTAGAGCATATTTTTATATCGGTATTCTAAATTTAACCAGCTGGAGTCATTTCTTAAGTATTATACCATTTAACCTTTTCAGATGAAGGGCTTGCCTTTTAATGGAAAATACAACTCATTTTGCATTAATGACGGAACATAATGTCCTTGACTTAGGTATTCTCCCACAAAACAGGTCCTTTTTTGGACATTATACTTAGCTATACAGTAAGGCTAGAATACAAAAAATTTATTCAAAGAACCAAAATCTGAAATCATTTACACTAACTAGAAATGTTTAAAAGTCATTATCTTAACTTCATGTATCAATTTTCTTAAAATTACAATCATTAAATTCCTGTATTAAATGAAATAATTCATAAGAATGGGAAAAATTTTTGTTACATATCAGTATTTGATTGATTATACTTAATACTTCTGGAAAAGTGACCCATGCTTTTAAGCAAAGAAATTTACTAAGGATGTCTTTCCTGTATTTTTTATTATTTCTATAATATCATAAATCAAAGAAATCTTAATTTTAATATAAGTAAGGCAATTTTAATAAGTTGAGAATAATAAAAATTCAATTATTATGAAAAGTAAATATACATATTTTCAAAGAATTAATGTAAACCAAAAGAACTATTTTTAGGTCAAACTAATTGTACTCAGAACAAATGTAATGTTATTAAGAATTAAAATACAGCCCTGGCTGGTGTAGCTCAGTGGATTGAGCTCGGGCTGCGAACCAGGCATCGCAGGTTCGATTCCCAGTCAGGGCACATGCCTAGGTTGCAGGCCATGTCCCCAGCAACCGCACATTGATGTTTCTCTCTCTCTCTCTCCCTCTCCCTTCCCTCTCTAAAAATAAATAAATAAAATCTTTAAAAAAAAAAATCTCCTAAATATATAAAAAAAAAAAAAGAATTAAAATACAATACCAGAAAAAGTATAAAAGACCACTCAACAGAATGCTGTTAAAAGACCAACACTGAGAAAAATGTAATCACAATATTTGTAAACCATGATTTGCACAATGGTTTAAAATTATTACATCGATATTTCCAAGTTTCGAACCTCATCATAATAAATGTAATACATCAGGAAAGCTTACTTCTCTGTTTTGACTTTTAAATTTGTTGCATTTAAGAAAGTCACATGTTAAAGAAATAATTATACAAAGATACTATACAGACACCCAACAAACCTCAGATGTCTATGTTCAATTCCGTTTGCTCTTCCTGGGAGTGTACGTTCCAAATCTTTACTACCGTTTTTAGGGTACGTCACTCACAACCATACAAACAACAGAAGAGAAACAAAGCAGAACACAAGGAAAACACGAGTTCGACTCCACAGAGAAATAAAGGCCACCAGGTAGATACCTCCAACTTCCCTGTCCCCTAACGTGACCCTTGGCTTTACACCCTCCCTTTCTCCCAGAGGAAAGCATCCCTCTGAAGCTCCAAGACCATCCTCCCTGCATTCCTGAAGGTCCCTCTGGCCTCCTCAGGACCTTTATTTACTTGTCAAACTCTCCTGTTTGCTTCTAGGTTGGAAAAGGAAGGGGTCAGGAAGAGGCTAGGCAGCCTAAGCCAGTTCTAGGCTCAGTCTGTGAGGTAGGGGAGACAGGGGAAAGAGAGAGAGGAACTCAGAGTTGGGGAAGGGAGAAAGAAAGAAAACACTGACTACCTACTTACCAGGACCTTACCACAGGAGCTGATTAGAACTTCAGGCCAGCCCTGTGAGATATCGCGTGTGTCTTCCAAACATGGAGTTAGGCATAAAGAGGCTATGGAATTCGTCCTACTTCACACAGTCTGTACATCATTCCAGGTCTTCAACCCAAATTATCAGATTCCCTAAACCGATGCTTGCTACCTTCACCCCCTTGTCCCAGTGGGGAAAGTGGGGCGCTGGCGAGTGTGGAGGTACACAGGCCATCCCAGCAGTTCCACAAGCTCTAGACTAGAGAAGCAGCAAGCAGAATTTTTTAAAATACAGAAGAGACAGCTTGCTCAGTCTTAGTTCTGCAATGACATTTTGCTGTGGGTATGTTCCACAGCACGGTGGCTCAGTGAATCTTGCCCTGGTTTTCCAGAAGATGCACCTGACTTCCACCATGCTCCTTAGTTCCCTTTTTATTATTTCCTTCTCCTTGGCTATACACGTTTTCCTCAAACATCTTGGACAAAACCATCCCCTTATAATACTAACCTATTTCTTCCCTTGCATTTACCACCAAGCTCCCTGAATAGTTTCTCCACCTTCTTCACCTCCTCAGCTTCCACTCGTGTCACCTCATTCTTGGCCAGGCTTCTGCTCACAGCCACTGCTGAAGCCAAAACCCCAATGATGCTCTAATCACCAAACCTTCCATCTTTATACCACCTGCTTCTCAAAAGTTGACACTTGAAAGAAAGCTTTCTCTTGGGAACTAAATCCTTCTTGGCTGTCAAGAGGTTGTTTCTACCTTTGAGGACTCAGTCCAAGTCAGCTGCGTACTCTCCTCTCCCTCCAACCTTTCAGCATCAGCTCTCCGATGCCCTACCCTTGGTTTGTATGTTTTCTTCCTCAAATTGTTCCCCTTGTGTCATCGGATCCACTTGATAGCTTCAACACAGATGACTAGTTAATTTCTAGATCTCTAACTTTTACACAAATTCTTTCCTAAGTTTTATCTTCCTGTCTTCCAAAATCAGAATTTGCAGCTCAATGTGCAAAGTCAAATTCCCTTTTCTCCTCCTCCCAATGCTGTTCTGTCTCTTGCATTTCCTTTCTCGTTAATGACACTACCCATCTTATCTTCAAACTAGAAACCTACACCCCGCCCTACGTTCTCCATTCTACTTACCTTCACTTCTGAGTGAACACAAAACCTAGAGTTTCTGCCCACGAAATGCCTCCTACTTGTTGGGTGTTTGTTTGTGTGTGTGTGTGTGTGTGTGTGTGTGTGTGTGTGGTTTGGTTTGGTTTGGTTTGGTTTGGCATCTTCTTCATTGCTTCTACCTTAAACCAGACATTTCATATTTCTTACCTGGACCATCACAATGGCAGAAACTCCCAATGGGTAACCAGACTCCAGTCTTTGCTCCTCAAAACTGTTGACAGAATTATCTTGCTAAGAAACAAAGCCAATCACAACAGGTTCTATTTTCCCATTAACACCATCAATCATAATAAGATATACTCATGCAAGTGAAACTGTAGACTAAAGACACATCCTTCTGCAGAGGGAGTAGGCTCTGACCACAGGATGAATACTTTAAAAATCAGAATTATGAATGAATTCCAGTTAGTTCATCATATATTTACTGCAAAAGTCAAGACACCTTAAGGGCAGCTTCCTGATGCATCCTCCTGTGTGCACCTCAAGCTAAAGACTAGAAAATGAAGAACCCAGTCAAGTCAGCCCAGCAGTAGTGCTCCGCCAGGGGGATCAAACCCGAAGCTACCCAAGGGTTCAAGATAAAAATAGGGCACAGTCTGTAGACCCAACCAGCAAGATGACTCTGATAAGGGAAGAAGTCTGTATTACACAAGCTAGGCTATGCTTGCTTCATGTTGTTTCTAGGATTATTGGCCTATACTCTCCTTTAGTAAATAATAACAGCACCATTTGAAGGTCTAACCTGGCCCAGATTAAGAGGAGCAAGGACAGGTCTTCTCTGAGTGCTTGGGTGGACTGTTGAAGAGGCAGCACGTGCTGAGGGCTGGTGAGATGGTGGAAATAGGACACAAAGAGAAGGAATCTGAAGGCGACACTCTGAGACACAGACTCAGGGAATCGTGGCCTGGCAACTTCTTCCCACAGGATACCCCTGCACAGTGCCAACTGTGGTGGCACTTGAAATTCTTAAACTTTTTATTATTTCTTTTTAAAAAGAGAAAGCAGCCCTGGCTGGTGTGGCTCAGTGGATTGAGCACGGGTCTGCAAACCTAAAGATGGCTGATTCGATTCCCAGTCAGGGCACATGCCTGGGTTGCAGGCCAGGTCCCTAGTGTGAGGCTCATGAGAGGCAACCACACACTTATGTTTCTGTCCCTCTTTCTCCTTCCCTTCCCCTCTCTCTAAAAATAAATAATAAAATCTTTAAAAAAAGAAAAAGAGCAAGCATACCTTTAAAATTGACTTCCCATTGCCTTTAGTTGAAATCGGAATTTTAAAGAGTGAAATCCTACTCAAACCAGACTGAATTTATCTCATCCCCCGTGAACACCCAAAAAGCGTATGGAACTTTTTATCTCCCTTAATGAGGGATATTTCAATGCCCACTGCATGCCAGGTCATGCCAGCACACCCAGCATACCATCCCAAGGTCACACTGAGCGTGCTATATTGTGGGGGATGGGTAGTTCTCTTCCCTTTCTGGCACATTCCTCCTCAGCCTTCAGGAACCAGCTTTGTTATCACCTCTTCCCCAAAACTTCTCTTGACCCTAGATTGAAGGTGCACCCTAATGTCTCCCTGCTCCTTTGCTTATCACTCTATTGCTGCACTTCCCACATGATACTGTGATTATTTGTACACTAAGGGTTGGGGCTGCACCATGAATTGGGGGCGGGGGGGGCGGTGCACAATACAGCCAGTAACATAAGCCTTATCATAATGTGTTGAATCAATTAATCTGTGCCTGGAGAAGTTAGATCATGACTGAAAGAAGTTGTTTTCAGATTCATTCAAACTGTTTTGTTTGCTTTTGCTTTATTTGCCTGTTTGTTTTCTTGAGCACCTGCTATTTACAAAGCACTACATTTAGGCCAAGAAAAGCATACATAGGAAGTCGCTATTCTCGTGGAGTTTACCATCCAGTTAAGTGGTTTTTCTCAGCTTTAGCAAAAACACAAATCAGAAGAAGGTGGGGCTGTGCTAGAAGCCAGGGTAGAGAGCCTGAACCCACACAATTCAACAGCTCAGGGCCCTTTGTGAGGACCCTGTAGCCTAAACACAGCACCCTGGAAATCTAGGGAGCACCATTTGAAAGAGCTAAGGGACACATATATCAGACCAGATAAGGTAATAAATATGCAATTGTTTAGGGTAAATTTTAAAGCACCATACTTACTACAGTTGTTACATAGACATAAAGTGTTCTCACTGTCTTAAAGACCACTGAGCACTTACAGAATAGCATGGGAAGGAGTGCCCTGACAGAAGGGAACGCAGGGTGGGAGCCAAGAAGAGGCTCTGAGACACAGCACACAGGTAGAGGACAATGTCACAGAGACAAAAGTTATACATGAGGATGAGCAGCACATGTGGCTCTGAATGACAACTGCAACACCAGAGGGAACAACGGTGACTATTCATCGAGCCCTCCCGGGAGCCCGATTCTGGGCTGAGCCCCATGCATACATCATCTCACCCTCCCAGCAACCTGGAGACATTTACTGTCCCCCCCCCCTCGCTTTCTTGATGAGGAAAATGGGGCTTGAAAAGTTCAGGAATGTGTCCAAAGTTATTGTGGCATATTTGACATCAAAGCCTGGGCCGATAACAAATTTCAGTATCTTTAGTTTATGGCAAGACACTTTAACTTTGTCTTACAAAGTGCCCGTACTGTGCTGATTTGCCAGGAACGCGATCGGTTTCCCATTGTCACTGTTAACAGCACTCTCACTCTCAAAAGTGTCCCCGCTTAGACAAGAATGACCACGGTCATCCTGCCTCAACACTGCTTGCTACAGTGAAACATGTCTGCACAACTGGCCAGGCCCAATGCAAAGCAAAAGTAGGAGGCCTTCTGTTCAAAAGGCAGAGAAAAAAGTATTATTAAAGGTGCTGAAATATGAAGTTTTTTCTTTCTTTTGTGTATCCACTCTGTTCACACTCCACTGTCCCACTGTACTTCACTTGCAAAAGACAAGTTCAAAGATAGAATTCACAAGAATTTCAAGACCATGATGGCAGAGCATTAAACCTAGCACAAGGTCCTTCTGAGTGCTAAGCCCAATGCGACTGCCATGGAGTGAGATCCACCAGGTTGGCCTCGATCTGCCTTTTTTCCATCCACTTAGATGGGTCTGTGAAACCATCATGAACTTCACAGGCCCCATAACTAGGGTACAGATAGGAAGTTGCCTGCAGCTTGCTTTTGTCAAGACCTAGGACATTAAATACTAGGTCTATGATAGCATTTCTTTAGAAGAAATGTTGTATTAGAGTATTTCTAATGAAACACAAAATTTCATTTCCCAAACAAAATGAGAATATATAGTGTATTCAGCCACTCTCCACCATTTTATTTTTGACCTAAAATAATTGATCCAGATAATATAACCTATCCATAGTCTCTAATAAAAATTTAGAATACAGTGAATTCAAATAACACTGTGTTACAAAGTTTTTAAACCTCAATGCCTGATTTAAATCATGTTTCTGTTTTAAATGAAGACATGATATTTAATTTAAAATATCTTGTTACAAAAGTACATATGTATATGAGCTTAAGTAATTATTCCACTAACTATACAGACCAAATGTAAGAAAAAACAAATCAGAAATTTAAGGATTAAGAAACTGTCCTTAAAAATGGGTAGAAATTTAGAAGATGAGTCAATTTGCTTGTTCGTTCATTCATTTGTTCATTCATTCATTCATTCATTCAGCATGTACTGAGTACCTATAATATCTCAAGCACCATACAAAATTCTGGGGAAACACAGATGAATAAAATGTAGCCCTTGAGAAGCTTACATCCTAGTAGAATGAGACGAAGGTAAACAAAGGAATGCATAGCTGTCTTTGGTGCTAAGAAGTAACCTCAGGGCAGAATAAGTACACAGCACTGAGCACTCTGACCTTGCGGAGATGCAGCAGAGAGAGAAGGTGCTCATGAGAGGTTTCTACAGGACTTGAACGAAGTCTGGAAGGCCCAGTAGGAATCCAGCAAGTAACTAAGGACTAGGGAAGAGCAAAAGAGGGGCCCTGAGAAAGCATGGCACCCTCAGGAAGAGAGCCACTCTAAAGGACAGCAGCAAACTTAAAGGACAGTCCCTTGTTCAATCAGGAAGTGTGTTCCTGGGTGGCAACTAGAGAGAGAGAGAGAGCATGTACACTGAGTCTATGTACAGAGGACAAGGCCATGTTCACAGACTGTCTGGGACTGAGGTAGGGAAAGGCGCTCTCTCCTTCAGAGGTGAAGGGTTGGAAAAGAGAAGAGAAAGGCATCAGAAGTAAAACATCTTAGCAAGAAACATTATCCCCTCAAGCCATATGATCATTTAATCAAGGGCAGTAATACCATTGTGTTGACTTATTTATGGGCCCACAAGTAAAAATATGTTCTTGGTAAAATTATGTTTTCTATATCTTTGTGATAAAGATAGGCATTACCTTTCACCCATGTTGTGGCTTGAGGCCATGACAGAAATCTAAATTACTAAAATAACAAATATTTAAGTTTGACTTAAGAATGCACTATCAAATTTCTGCAACAAATTTACCACAGTGCTTACTTCATACTACCACTAATTATTTTAAATTACTTTTATTGTTTGTCTGCATTTCTAATTATTCCATTAGGATGAACTTGTACTGTAAGATGAATTACCAGACCACAGGGTTTAAGTATTATTAAAGCTCTTGGTACATATTAGCGCAGGCTAAAATTGTAACTAGATTGACTACATCAACTGAAAGTAAACAAATAAAATACATGGAAATTAAATGTTACTATAAATAATTCTCTAAAAATAAAATCTAATAGTATATTAAGTATATCTTAGGATTTGAATAGTTATAAAACTATACAGAAGTAAGGGTAAACTTTTGTTAAGGATGACTTTTGGGCCAGTGTCATTGTGTTTATGTGTGTGTGTGACCACATATGTGCACAAATCACTAGTGGACAAAAGAAAAGGAAAAGCCCATAATTTCTGAATCAGATGAGAATGAAATTATAAGATGATCTACTTACAAATAGGAAAATACAATTTATTTTATGCCTCCCATAATCTCTTACTTAGCTCTATATAGCAATTAGTTTTAATTAGTTTGCAGTTTTAATAAGCAGGTGTTAACATTAAAGGGAAAAATGATATTTTAAATAAAGATCAACTTGGTTTTCAAGGTAGCTTAGGTTAGCTATTTCTCTAAATTAGGACTCTGCATAGTATCTTTTTCATAAGCTTCAGAAAGGAGTAACTAATGCAATTTAAAACATGATTCAGATTTTTGTAAGTCAAAGGACTTCATTACCACCAAAGTTTCAGAAAGCCATATTTGAGGTTATTAAAAGTAAAATCTCCTTTAAAAACATGCTTTTTTGACATTGTTGCATGGAAGTGTACAATTCTACTTAGTACCAATTACCAGTATATTCTCAAGTGCCCATATATTTCTAAAGAATGTAGTCCCTGGGGCTCAAGTAGATTGATTTTAACTTGTGAAATTAACCAGAAGCCAACCCGTGCATCTTAAGTCCCTTGAGAAAATGTTCTTTCCTTTTTGCCATATCTAAGTAGTTAATTTCCTCTATCATAATCATAAACAGAAAGCTTACACCTTTGAGAAAAGCGAGCAGGAAGTTTGGCCTTTGAAACATTTTCCTCTGGACCAGGGGTTTCCCAACAGGGTGGTGGAAGAGGAAGGTTAGAAGTTTGGGGGGAGACTGCAAAGGCTGCAGCTCCTGAGTGTGAATGATACTCTCCTGGGCATCTGGGTGGAGAGCAGCCAATCCGCAAATTCTTTGTCTTTGCAGCAGTGAGTAGAAAAAATGCAACTTTTGAGTGATGTCTCAGAAGTTTTTTCACTCAGTTGTGCCCCTCCTGATCCTACAATGAATGAACCGTTTACAAAGGCAACTTCCAGTGAGCCAAGCTGAAACTTTGAAACAAAGTTCCTGCCAGTTCTAGGAAATCTTGAAGTTGTCTGACATGAGTTTTATTATGCGCCTCTCCTGGGCTCAGTGGTCACAGGGGACCCAGGACCTGAGCGGGGACTGACTTAAACCAGGGGTGGGGGAGGAGTTAGTAGGACTGGGACGGGGTAAGCACTACATGTGGCTTTAATACCAAACAGCTGCTAGAGGTCATAACCCCGCTGCTCTTTCTGTGCGTACCCTCCATCAGAATCCTGCTTCAAAGATTATTCTAACTAAAGGGACTTCACTGTCATGGAATCTGAATAATGAACTCAGACTCTAGAAGAATCAAAGATTTAAAAAAAAAAACTAAATGTATTTGAATGTAGCAGACTGATTTTAATCAGCAAGCCAAAGTCCTAACACAAAATCCCCAGGGGAGAAAGAGAAGGCGCGTGGTGGGGATGCACAGAGCAACCGAGCAGGCCAGGGTCGGGGTAAAGAAGAGTAAATAAAGATGGGGACTGCTGGTATTCCCTGAACAGGCGCCTTCTCTCATTCCAGCTAACTTTCCAAACTAGCAGCTCTCCGAGGCCCTGGCAACACCGTGCATCTCCAGGCATTAAACTTTCCCCGTGGGGGTCAACGCACCCGCGAACATGGCATCCCAGCCCGGATTCAGGTGCCCGCGATGCTGGGACTGCTCCCCGTCCCCGCGCAGACAATGCCGCCCGCGCCCCGCCAAGCCCCGGCGTCGCCCCCGCGCACTCACCGACACCAGGAACTCCAGGGTTCCCACATAGTCCCGCTCGGTCTTCTGGAGCTCGCTGAGCACGCACACGCGAAGGCGAAGCTGCTTCTCCAGGTCCTTGGCGCTCTCGGCGCGGCCGTCCGCGCGGCTCTCGTCGTTCATGGTGGTCGGTGCGCGACCCCGGGCTGGCAGCAGTGCTGCGCGCTGTCCCGGTCCACGAGGTGGGAAAGGAAAGTTGATGGCTCCGCAAAGTCCGAGGAGGGACGGGCGACTTTACATGCTGAGTAGAGGCTTCGACTGGGGCGCGGGGACAAGCCGGGGCGCTCGCTGGAACTCCAGCATGGGAGGCGCGGGGCGCTGCGGAGGAAACTCCCGGGAGATGGGGCTCAGGCCAGGGACCTGCGCGCCTGGTCTTACCGCTCCGGCCTCACACGGCCCCGGCTGGAGGGGAGGCGGCTCTGGCAGCCACGGCGGTGACTTGGACATTAATCAAATGCTTTGTATTCATGTGACTCCGACCCTTTACCCTTCGCCAAATCTCAGGAAAAAGGAAACACAACCCTGGGGAAGTGTGTTGCATGCCAGCTAACTAAACACAGACACACACACACACACACACACACACACACACACACACACTTAGCAATTGAGAAGTAACTAATGGGAGATTCCCAAACCTAGGAGGACACACTCCAGGGTGCAGCTCCAGGATTGCCCCTGTGTCTCCCGCCTGTTGTTTAGCTTTAATGTGTTTTGTACAAACCCTGAAGGCAGAGAAACAAGTCCCCAGGCTTACATAACTGGATGGGAACAAAAACAACCATGGTATTGACCCTCCCGTCTTTGAAAAAACCAAAACACATTGATTTTTTGTTTTATTAAGGCACAAAACAGGTTGGCTTTTCACCACTTCCCCCCAACCGAGAATATTCCACAGGGTTGATACCGTCCTGCCTGCCCCGGGTAGAGTCAATTAGCATAATAAACAGACACTATGGGAAAGTGACCGCCCCGGCCCCTACAATAAGCTCCAGATACAATGAGCATCACCACTGCACTGTGCTGTCCTGAAGGGAGACCCTTAGCAAGTCGGTAACTTCTTTTCAACGTGGAGATAGTGTGTAAACCCAACCTGAGGCAAGAATATCTGTGTCGGTTTTGTTTCTAAGAGCTAGCATAATTTAAGACCGTGTCGCTAATTATAAAGACAAAGTTGTTACCAAATGCTCATCAAAAAAAGAGAGACGGCTTCTTAGGATTTGAAAATGGAGAGAAATAGAGAGCATGTCTTGATTTTAATGTTTATGTTTATTGCCTTTTCTCACTTGAAACAGATCCAGAGCCTAATGAGCACTGAATATTTTCAATTAATTTAACAAGCAAGCAAAAATAACCCATATACATTTTGTCTTGATACTATTCATGTGTATTTTTCAGAGTCATTTCTTCCTACTTACAACAACTTTTATTGCAGACTAACTGCAATAAATGACATTTAAATAAATAGAAGAATGAATTGTTTTGATGGAAGAAAGTGGCCCATTAATTTGCTCCAATAGTTGAAAACATTAGCAAAACTCTAAAAAATAAGTATGCTTTCCAATTATTGACATTAAAATAATGATCAGTTTTCCAGACGTCTTTCGAGAGCACAGTTTGTGATGAACCACTGTGCCCCTCTGTAATGAAGTGAATGGGGATTGTCCATTTCTTCCTATACCGAGGACTCAGTTTGAATGATGTGTGAGGAGGCAGTGGACAACATGTGATTTTCCTCTCTTTGGCACATGGCTATTTAGAGGTTTTCATGAGCAAAGGACAAATAAGTAAATGGCTTCACACCCTGTGGCAGAAGAACAAAGGACAGGGCACATGAAAGAGCAGACCTCACAGCACCTAGTAAACAATAAACAAACAAACAGAAGACCTGGGAAGGTAGTGAATGGGAAAATCAAACACGATGGAACCTTTCACAAGGTACTACAGGCAGCAGGGAATGGATGCATTTCCTCCTCCCTAGGTCTGCATCCTCCTCTAGTGTAAAAAGTAAGTGAATAAAGTATGCATTGCATCAGATGTTCTTCCAGATAAAATAATATTTCTCACCAATTGTCCCCAATCGAAGAAGTGCTTATGCAATTTTTTTCTATCCAAAAAAAAATGAACTTATACACAACCCACTAAAGCTTCAGTCTCACCTCTGAGAGCAATGCAGAGAGCTTGAATCATCAATGGAGTTTTATCCATCCAAAGCACGCGCCTCAGTTCCACACACGTGTGTTGAGGACCTCTCTGTGTGTTGCATAGTACCAGGGCCTGAGACCACACAGATCTTGACCTCTAGGCAAGTATTTTTTTAAGGTGGGTCATAGACCATTATAGGACAATTCCCCGAGATTTTGTTAAAAGGAACATTCTTGAGCTCCATCCCAAAGTTATTGAATGAGAATCTCAAAGATGTGAGCCCTAAACTAATCTGACAAGGTCTTCAGATCCTTCTTAGAATGGCAACACCCGAGAGCCACCATTCTAAAGATTAGCAATTGAGTAGAACAGTGTCACATGTTTAAGTAATTCTATCGAAAGACAAACTGCAATGATTGCTTTGCAAAAAAAATTTATAAATGTGCAAGGAAGTTGGCAGAAAAATATTCATTTAAAGTGTGCAGGCGCAGTCTTCTCTCAGAAGTGCCCATAGAAACTGTTAATAGTTTCTGCCCATTCTTCTGCTCCTCAGTGTACTCCTCAACATCATTGGTAAGTAATGAACAACTTCAGGACACCGGGCAGTGCCTTCTGCCAGGCAACTTTCAGAGTCTTCTGTAGCCCTGGCTGAAGTTCTTAATTCCTCATCAAAGACATAAGAGCATAAGAAAACAGGACTGGAGTATCTGGAAACCTTCACTTTGATGGTAAATAAGGTCTTTCATAAACTCTGAATGTGTTGTGTCCCTCCCCACTTCCTCTATTGAAATTTCAGGCCCTGTCTGCCAGGGAAAGGAAAGCAACAACAAAAATGATGGATAGGATCCAGTTTTTTCCTGAAATACTAATGAGGTTGAAGCATCCAATAAAAAGGAGATGGAAGAAAAGGAGATAGAGAGAAGAGGCTGCTGAGTGGTAAACTAGCTCAGCTGTTAAATTTATTTTATATGCACGAACTTGGCATAGTTAGAGTCCATCATCAAACAGTTCAAAAAGCCAAAGCACACGGCAGTGCAGGCTTTCTTCAGTCCAGCGGAGAAGACTCCTGGGCTGAATGAGAAAGCCAGTGCTGTCCCTTTGTAAAAAGACAGCTTCCTTGGTCCTGTTTCAGATGGAGATCCTTTTAACATTCCTGTCATTTCAATACTAGATAAAGTAATAAATCAAATTTGATGTGGACATTTATTAAGATAACAGCACTTGAAGAAAAATGGAAAGGTTGATTGTATGTCCATCTAGTTAAATAGAAAATTCTAAGAGCCTATTTTTTACTTACAAGTAAAATGCTGGTATTTCCTTCACTCCCCTGGTCTATGATAGATGGTTCTAAATTATACCAGTATAAAAATATTACAGATACATTGAGCTATATAATGCATAATTAAGAGTCTTGGGCAAGAAGTAATTCTAAAACCCTCATTAATTCAGTTATACTTTAGTCATAACAAGCATGAGATGTACTGGAGCATGTAATTAAATATTTTTATCATACCAGTTCAAGGACTTTAGAATGTGTATTGACTGAAACGACACAATATAGTTTTCATAGCCATGTTTTACTTTTAGTTACAATGTTTATGGCATACAAAAGTAAATAAATGTTTCAATAGGATTACTTTAGCAAGAGGACTCTGAAGTTCTCAAAGATGTGGTCGTTTCCACACTGACTTGACTAACCTGTCATAGCCACAGTCTAACGTGTAAAGATAGTAACTTTTTTTTATTATGGAAATTTAACCTACAACCATCCCTGTGAAACAAATAGCCAGTTCTTGTCTGTGCTTAGTCTCAGAAGAGATTTGATACATCCTTGCTTTGTACCATCTGCCTGCTTAGCCTTCCCTTGTCATCTCCATTAAAAATCCTCTCCAATCTCCCACACCTCAAGCTACACCCTATTTATCTCCTCCCTGTGAAAATCTCTGCCTGGTTGCCCTGCCTCTTATATTAACACCCTCTCATATGTTCTCCAGGATTATCTTCCTCATATATATGAAATATTTATTATATCAGTCTAATATACATAAAATTATATTACTTTCTAATTATCTATACATGATGTATTATATATCAAATACATACTCATATATACATATATCATTCTCGACTTAACCTGGTTTCCTCAGAAAGCAGAGTGTGAGACAAAAGCTAATGTGAAGATAATAAATATGGTAATATATATTATTATTTCCCTTACTCCAGGGAGCAGGAGTAAGGGAAAGGAAGAGTCAAACAGAGAAAGTGGGAAAACCAATACAAGAGTACATAATAGAGTTGGCTGCCCCTATGGGAACCTGGATGCTCTATCCTATAGGACCTTCTGAGAAGCCTTGTGAAATACATCTCAGAACTACCCACCTGGAGGAAGAAAGACAGAAACATCTATTCATCATTTCCTATTCTTAGTTGGTCAGGGACTGTCCTGAAGGGCATAGATTGGCCCCTGCACATCTATGCTGCCCATGCATGAGTATCGAGGGGTTTTCACAGATAAGATTTGAGTCAGGAAGTGAGAAGGGTGAGGCACTCGGACTGTTCCCATGTCAGATTGCTCTAATCATTTGAGGAACTGCTTCCATGGTCCTCAGAAATAAGGGAAGAGGTCAAGAGAGGTTTTCCCTTGAATACATGGGTTTCCGATCCTGTTTCAGACACTTCTAAATAAAGACAAATGTCATTGTTGGCCAACCTCTCTGGCTGCGTTCCATGCCACTCCCCACTGTGCAAATGCACCTCAGCCACGCTGGAGTACTTTCGGGACTCTTATAACGCCAAGCCCCATATAGCATCCCTTCTCCCCAGTGTAGCACTGATTAGACTTCATCATGATTGCCAGGTCAATTGATGGAACTCACTACCAGACCACAGTGTCTTGAGGAAAAAGGTTGTGTCACCCATGTGTACCCTGTGCCTCTCGATAATCTGGCATGTAATTATTGCTAAATGAATATTTGCTGGTTGAATAATGAATGAATAAATAGAAGGATAATATACACTGGAACTCTTTTGGCCTCCCAGAGCTTAATCATTCCATCACTAAACAAAGGCAGGTCTTTGTCATACATTTGTTAAACATTTGTAATGTATCCACCATTGCAATATCATACAGAATAATTTCACTGCCCTAAAAATCCACCTGCTTATTTCTCCCTCTCTCCAAGATCTTGGAAATCACTGATATTTTTACTATCTTCATAGTTTTTCCTTTTACAGAATGTCATACAGTTGGAATCATACAGCACATAACCTTTTCACATTGTTTTTTTTTTTTGCTAAAGCAATATGCTTTATAGTTTTCTCCATGTCTCTTAATGATTGATAGCTTATTTCATTTTTTCGCCAAAAAAATTTTATTGTCTGGATGCATTAGTTTCTTTAGCAACTTACCTACTGCAGGACATCTCAGATGCTTCTGAATTTGGCAGTTACAAATAAAACACTTAAACATTTGTGTGCAGGTCTTTGTGTGGACATAAGTTTTCAGCTCATTTGAGTAAACACCAAGGAGTGTGACTGTGGGATCACTTAATAAGAGTATATTTAGCTTTGTAACAAATTACCAAACTTTTTCCCACCGGTAAGGAAAGGTAGTTCCATTGTTCCACATCCTCTCCAGCTTTTGGTGTTGCTGGTGTTTTGGATTTCTTACTGCCTAAACACTTAAGTTGGTAAAATTATATTTCATTCCCTTTGGGTCCAAAGTCGTAATACTCATGACACCCCAGGGACCACTTCTAGGTTAAATGATTCCTGTTTCATAAGACACCACCAGTTACTGAAAGACAGGCATGGCATCTCTTGATTCCCTTATAGTTGAGCCATGACTTTTTTACATAGTTTCTTTGTTTTTGTTTTCCATTTTTGGTGGAAATCATATTTTTCATGGAAAGAAGAAATATATTCTTTCTCCACAAAGTCACTCACATTATCTAGCCCCTTAGGTGCTATCTGTTGTTTTATTTTGTTTTTATTCTGTTCTTCATTCTTCTTGGAGCCCTTTGATTTAATTTCCAATCTGGGCTGATTGCTGAGGACCTGATAGAAAACTCTCATCCTGGGATTGTTTTCCAAGGCCTCCTGGTGAATTCCTCCATCTCTTCTATCAGAAATCTGTTCTCTGTGTATATTAATTTTCTAGGGCTACTGCAATAAGATACTCATAGCTCACTGTTCTGGAGGCCAGAAATCCAGCATCGAGATGTTGGCAAGGTTGATTTCTCCTGATGTCTGCGAGGGAGAATCTGTGCATGCTTCAGACATTCCTGTCAGTCTCTGTGTTTCAAGTTTCCCTATACAGAAGGACACAGTCATATTGGTCACCTTGATGTCCTCGTCTTACCTTGATAATCTGCAAAGACCTTATTTCCAAATAATGTCACATGCTTACAGTTATAATATCTTTGGGGGCACACAGTTCAACTGACAATACTTGATATCTATACTCATTTTGCTGAATTACATCTTGAGAGATTTCCTTAGAAAGAGTGCCTGGGGTATGAATTGTCTGAGTCCTGTTTATTATGGCTCATTAATAGCTTGACTATGTAAGAATGCAAGGTTCAGAATTATTGCCCATTAGAAGTTTGGATGCATTGCTTACTTTTCTTCTACCATTTTTGTTAGTGATTAGAAAAACATGTATTATTTCCTTATGTTTTCTTCCTCTCTATTATTGTGTGCCCATTTTCCTGGAACCTTTATTAGTTGAGCTGGGTCTCCTAGAATTATTCTCTGTATGTAATATCTGCAGTGCTCCATCTCTTTGTTTCGTTGGTGGTGCTTTGTTCGGTTCGACCTCCACTGGCTTTTTTCTCTGTGTTGTAGGAGGCATACTCGCTTTATACTCTAACCTTTGTGAAGTTTTTCACTTGGCATGTGATTATTCATGTAATATTCTAACTTGTTTTCTGATTCTTCTTTTCTCACAGCATTCTGCTCTTGTACTCCGGGGGCACTACCTTCTGAAATCTTTCACTGAAGTTTCCTTTGTTTCTTGTGGAAACAACTTTTCTGCTTTTTTACTTTATTTTTTTGTTATTGTTGTTGTTTACTCTTATCCTTTCTTTACCTTATCCTGCCTTTAATCCTGTCCATTCCTGACACTGATGATCTTTGGATATCCCTCAATTTAAGAGAGGGGAAGAGGATAGTTTCTCTCTGTAGCAGGGGTGTGTTTCCTATACTCTTGTAGGTAGGTCTGTTTTCCTGCTTGGTGGCTCAGTGGTTGAGTGCTGGCCTGCAAATCAAAGGGTCGCTGGTTCGATTCCCTGTCTAGGACAAATGCCTGGGTTGTGGGCCAGGTCCCCAGTAGGGGGTGCACAAGAGGCAAGCACACATTGATGTTTCTCTACCTCTTTCTCCCTTCCTTCTCCTGTCTAAAAATAAATAAACAAAATCTTAAAAAAAAAAAAAGAAACGAAACACTGATTGGGAACTTTATGTTGTGTCCAAGGCTTGTCTAAATGAAATGAAACCATCAATGGGAACAGGCAGGTGGCAAGTCCTTAGTTAGGGAGCTCCCAATCGCCAAAATGGGAAAAATTTACTCTGGGGTGCTTGCACCGAAAGTTCTAATTCTGCCTGTGCAGATATGTACATCGTATTAGAACAGAATCTTCACGTATTTTCAGTCTGAAATTGATGATTGGTTCCTACACTAATCATCGGAGAACACAGAGAGGGGAAACAAAGACACGGGCATGTTTGCAAGAAAGAATGACTTGCTCTGCAGAGAGACTTCTCAAGGAAGTCACTAGCCCCCCTGTCACCCTGTCCCCACCAAGTTTCCTTGTCTTCAGCCTTCTCCTGTTATTCTGCTCTCACACTGCCTTGCTCTCTTTTTCTTGTCAAAACTGTCCATCCTCTTTTTATCTTTCAGCCATTTGTCAAAATCTCATACGTATGTTTCTCTTCATGGCAATGGGTGTTTTCTTTTACTATTATCTGTGGTGACCGCAGCAGGTGGTGGTGAAGAGACACAGAAAAATATGCACCTCAGACCATTACCTTGAACCATCATTACTTAGAAGCTTCAAATTCAATACAATATAGCTGTCAGTGGGACATTTAAATAAAAGGGTTATGATAATCTAAAAAGAAAAAATCAGTAGTGTCTTCATACTTTGACACTAAAATAAGCATACCACACTAAGATGTGGTAGAACAGAAAGCCAGTTTTGAAGAGAAAGTTATGAAAACTGGAATACACCATATAAAGGAATCTACATGATAATTTTTAAAGATAATACTGGACAGTGGATTATGCAACATATGTAACTTGCCCTGCATAACTAGCCTTACTTACCATTATGGGTAGATAATGTCCTTTAATGAATTATGATTCTTTGTGTTCACATCACTTAGTAATTTGATAATTCTGCTGCTCCCATTAAGAGATGAAATCTTTTTTTTTTCTCTAGCTTAAATGTAGCTGACCTTGTTAATTGCACTTACCAACAGGATATGATGGAAGTGATGATATGCAAGTTCCTGATATTAAGTCTTAAAAAACTTTAACTTCTACTGTTTCCCTCCTAAAAACCGAAGAGCAACATGTCAGACAAACACCCAGGGTGCCCTACTGCAGAATAATAAGCCATACGGAGGAGAGCCAGGCCTTCCAACCAGCGGTTAGTATCCATTGTCAGACATGAGGGTGATACCATCTGGGAATTCCAGCCACAAGTGAACTGTTATATAATTGCAAACACATGAATGACCTTAGGCAAGACCAGAAGAAGAGACATATAGTTGACTCACAAAATTAAGAGAAATAATAAATCATTGATGATTTAAGTTTTGGAGTGGTTTTTTTCTTGAGCGATAGACTCCTGAAACAACATCAATAATATCTAACAGAAGTTCTTAACACTGTCTCTAACTGGACCATTTTAATGGCATGTGCCCATCTCTTCAACAGTCACTATGGCTGAAGTAATCCTGTGCACTAGGTAACTTAGGGCTGAGTTTTTGCTTAACCTTGAACTAGCTGTTGCAATGAGAAATTGTAATGACTGGCTTAGATCAAACCAGGTCCCATTCCTAGAAGTGAGGCTGATTTCAATCTCAGCCAAGCCAATGGAGAGGAAGTGAAATGATGCTAGAAAGGCAATTACAACATCCATGACAGGCAGAGGGTGAGTTGCAACTGGCCATTATCCATGCCCTGCTTCTCTTGAAGCCAACAATGTCACCATGGAAACTTCTTGCATCCTTGCCTAATCTGCCACCATCAGAACTGTCACCTCTGAGTCCACTGTACTGCTGTCATTACTCTAAGCCTATTGCTGCCAACATTATGAAATAACTCCACATCCTAAGTGAGCATGGCATTCAAAGTGGGCAGCAAATACGGTCAATGTGTTGGACCACATTCCAGCCTGAACTGAGCTGAGAACAATGTATGGAGGGGGTAAATGTTATGTTGGGAAGACAGAAGATATGAGGGAGAAACAAGGAACAAACTGCAGGAGAGAAGAAGGATAGTTTGCTAAGGCAAAGGACCCGTGGATGGAATGGGAAAGGCCACACATTCCTTCCATTACAATTGCAGCAGATTTAGAAGTTGCAAGAACAGCTCTGACTGCAGAATCAGCTATGAAAGAGAAATGTTCATTACAGTTTAGGATCTAGGGTTTGAGGAAGTATTCTGAGTTCCGGGACACCCACCACAGCTGCTACAACAGAGTTAGGAGTAGGGTTGCCTTGCAAGTCACACGTCTGCATCTCTGAAGAGTGGCTCTCTGCCTCCAGGATGTCCTCGTTCCCTGTCATTCGTGCATTCCCTCAACAGTTGCCAGAGATGATTTTCTCACTCTAACAATGGCTAAGCCCTAAGAGACTGTATATTCCAACTTCGTAGGTTTGGCTGTAGCAAAAGAACAAAACTGCTCTACAGTTGAGCCCAGCTCAGGTTGACACATGGGCAGTTATTCTCAGGGATGAGGGAGGAGTAAAAAAGAAAAAGAGGAGGGAAATGTTACCCATAAACAATATGCATATCCTAAAAAGTATGCATATCCTGGCCAGCTTTTCTTAGCTCTGATGTTCCCTCCTCACATGTCTGTATGTGTTGCAAGTCACATTTTCTTTTTTTTTAAAATAAGGTGCCAACACTTGGATTCTTCTTGATATAATTTTATATTTTAGAATTTTAAATCCAGACCATTGATTTATTTTCTAGTAACCTCTTTATTTATGTTAAGAATACAGTTAAACTTAATAACAAAACTTGTTAAAAAGAACACAAAAAAGGAAAACTACTCATTCTTCACTGTTACGACTATGGTGCAAATTCTAAAAGAAGCCTGTTGTTTTTTAATCCAATCTAACTGTATCTAACATTTAATATAGAATTCAGTCCACTCACAGTGTGTCAAAATGACCAAGGAAGATTTATTTTAGGAGTTGAAGGGGATTCAACATAAAAATATTTCAATTAACATAATTCACCAAGTAACACACTAAGGAAAACACTTTTTCACATTTTCAATATATATTCTGAAATGGCACTTGATAAAATATAGCAGAAATTCTAATAAAACCTCTAAAAAACATTGAAATAAGTGGCTTAAATATGATGAGGCAACAAATATTATTTCAAATGGTGAAACACTAAAACCATTTCCATCAAAATCAGGAACAAGAAATAAATGTATGATCATTAACAACATTGATTCTACAGTTCTAGGGAACTGCAGTTCTAGGGGATACTACAGTAAAGTAATAAAAATACCATTCGATATCGAACAAGAAGAAATTAAATTATCTTTTTGCTGATTCGATATGCTGTAAAAAGGAGATTTGATTAGTTCTTAAAAGATAGATATGCAAAAAATAGTTGCTTTATTCTATATTGGAAATAATGGACAAGAAACATGAACAGAAAATACAAGTCATTTATCATGTGGTTTAAAAACATAACATTTATTTCTAACAATAAAGATAAAGCACTTAATTGAATATAATTGTAAGCTATTGTCTGAGGTCCTATAACAAGATCTAAAAAGGAAAACTCTTTATATCAAAAAAAATATCCAAGAGCAGTAAAAAATAAGTATGAAAAATACAGGATTGATTTCCCTTGCAAACATTCACAGCTTAACATAAAATCACAGTGATCAAAAGAATGTGTTATTAGCACATAAATAGGCAACTATATCAGAGTAACAGAAAAGAGTCAATATATACTATAATGTATGTACAAATTCAATATCTAACAAAGGCAATATTCAAACATAAGGAAAATGAGGCATCTACTTCTAGCCATGATGGCACATGACAGAGACTGGATTTAGCCTCTCATTTTAAACAACTAGAAGAGCAAAGCTGATATATGAAACAACAGTTTTCAGACATTGCACTACAGGCAGCTCAGAGCAGTGATTCCTAAGAAAGGGGAAACAAGAAGGGTGAGACCCATGTGTGACCTAGCTCACTGCACAGAGAGGCTTTTCAAGCTAATATCTAGGGAGGGGAGCTCAAATTGTCCAGCAATCTCATTGATTGAGGAAACAAAGCTTAGGAGGCCAAAGAAGTATAACTCTCAGGGTAGAGGGCTGGGGAGGAGAGAAATGCACAGGGAGGGATTCACAGATCTGCAGAGGGACCCTCTCAGGACTTTTCCTAAGAACTGATTTCTATGTGTATGTGAGAAAACTCTTTAAGGATGAGGTGGAGCAGCACTTGGATCTCATATGGAGCCAGGAATAATTCCTGATCCTACCAGCCAGAGGGGAAGGATCTAATAGATGAGCAATCAGGGAGAGTACACAGAAGGGTATTGTTTAGTATCAGGCCAGTTATCCCTAAGTTAAACCTTCCCAATGAAGATTAAAAGCAAACCTGAGGGGCCACGCTGATTCTAAGTAATCATATTTGTCCAGGACAAAGCCCCCAAATATGTAAAAACATACAAAAATATCCAGCACTTGATAATGTAAATCACACAATGTCTGGCACTCTCTAAACATTAACTGATAAGCTTTAAGAGGAACCCAAACAACAAAACAAGCAAAATATAGTCAAAGACACTGAAATTGAGAACAAGATGACAGTGACCAGAGGGGAGAGGGGAGGGAATTTCAGGGGAATTTCAGAGAAGAATGGGAAGGGTTTACACGAACAAATATAAAAGACATACGGACAAAAACTAGGGGGATGGAAATAGGAGAGAGGTGATGAGGGGTGGGTGGGTGGGCTGGGATGTGAGTAAAGGACAGAAAACTGTACTTGAAGAATGATTAAAAAAATAAAATATTTTCTAAAAGTGAAAAAAATAACTGATAGACAAAAAAGCAGGAAAAAATAAGCCCTAATCATTTTTCAAGAGAAAATTCAATCAACATCAACAGACTCAGAAATAAGATGCTAGAATTATCAGACAAGGATGTTATACATAAACCCCTTATGTTCAAGAAGGTAAAGTGTGGGGTAAGGAGGGGAGAAATAAAATATATTAAAAAGAGACAAATCTAACCCCGAGCAATGAAAAATACAATATCTAAAATGAAATACACTAGATGGAATCCAAAGCCAATTAGACACTGCGGAAGGAAACACTACTGAACATGGAGACAGAGTAGTAGAACTTATCCATAATTAAACACAAGAAATTGAACAGAGCACCCTTGAGTTGCGAGAAAATAACAAATGGCCTGACATATTTGTAACTGGAGTCCCAAGGACACAAGGGGGAATTCAAGGGGACAGAAATATTTGAAGAAATGATGGCTAAAATATTTTCCAAATTTGATAAAAACAATAAATCTACAGATCTAAGAAGCTCACTGCTATGGACTAAAATGTGTTCCCCCAAAATTCATATGCTGAAGCCCTAGCCCCCATCCTGATCATTGAAAATGGAACCTTTTGGAGGTAACGAGGTTTAGATGAGATCATCAGGATGGGGCCTTCATGATGGGGTGATGAGAGGAAGCGGGGGGAGGCCAGTGAGTTAATCAGTCATGCTGATCAAATGAAGCCTTCATAAAACCCCAAAGAACAGGTCTGAAGAGCTTCCAAGCTAGTGAACACCTTGAGGTGCTGGGAGAGCAGCATGCTTGGTTAGGATATGGAATCTCTATGCCCCTTCTCCATTCCTTGCCTTATGCATTGATTTCATCTGACTGTTCCTCACTTACAACTTTATAATAAACTGTTAATCTAGTAAGTAAAATGTTTCTCTAAATTCTGTGAGCTGTTCTAGCAAATTCATCCAACTCAAGGAGGAGGTCCTGGGGACCTGCTCTCTATAGCTAACGGGTCAGAAGCACAGGCAGCCACATGGACTAGTAACCAATGTGTGTGTGTGGCTGGGGCAATCTTCCAGGACCGAGCCCTTCACCTGCAGGATCTGACAGTGCCCCAGGTAGACAGTGTCTGTGCTGGATGGCAGGACACCCAGTAGGTGTCACAGAATTTCTAGGTGTGTGGAAAAAACAACACCCACTGGAACTGGCATTAGAGTCATGTCCTTGAGTCCTCAACTTTAGACTCTGAAGATAAAAAATTGTCCTTTTTTTCTAAGCAAAATGCTTCTAAAGTGCTTTAAAATCAAGATATGTCTTAACTGTTGCCACAAGATGTTTACTTATCAACGTTGACCTTAATCCCTAATCTTTATGAATAAAGGAATGCATTTTTCAAGTAATATCCCTTTTCGGGAATTCAAAATAATCTGTTAAATGGGAAAAGACTACTTTGATTTGATTGGCATGGACTTTCAAATATTACAGGCATTTGGGAGTATATTTAATTGCTTCTTTGGAGATATATTTGAGAACCAGATAATTCTTAGTACAAACTTTCCTTTTTAAAAAATGGAGAAAAATATAGCCAAATTAGATATCATGGAAAAGTTGCCCTTGATTTTAATCAGAAATTTCTAGTATTCCCATTTTCATAGGATCTAGTGCTCATGGTACATGAAGGAAAGGTTTTTTCACATGTTCCTTTTTAAAAGGAATACTGGTTATTAGTCTCTAAGAAAACTTTTGAATGGGTGAAGTGTGAGATTTTTTTAAAGTATGCTTGTTTGTTTTTAATCAAAACCGATGACTTAATAATCTGCTTTAGGCCCTGGCTGGTATGGTTCAGTTAGTTGGAGTGCTGTCCTATAAACTGAAAGGTCACAGGTTCGATTCCTGGTCAGAGCACATACCTAGACTGTGATTCAGTCCCCAGTTGGGGCGAATACAGAAGGCAACCGAGCAATGTTTCTCTCACATCAATGTTTCTCTTTCTCTCCCTCCTTCCTGCCCCTACCCCCACCCTTTGCTCTCTTTCTGGAATCAGTGAATATATATCTTCAGGGGAGGATTAAAACAAGAACAAAAATAAGCTGCTTTAGGCCTTTTTCTGGGTTTTTCACTAAAGCAGAGATGAAAGCATATTTGGGAAGTCCAGATGATTCTTATTTTTCCAAAATTGAGAGGTTTGTCTCCCAATTAAGAAAGAATAATATTCTTGACACCACGACTTGCCATTTTTATACTTACCTTTTTTTTAGATTAGCTTTACCATAACCATAATCTCTATCATTGAGGACGCAACCACACCCCACCTCACCCCCACCCCCATTCTCTGTTACATGCACTTGTCTTCCCAATTTTGTGTAACATGCTGTGTAAGCCCAGCTTCCAGATAAGGTCCCCAAGTTTTTCCTCCCTATCTGATTCACCCTCTGTAAGCTTTCCTTTACACAAATGTAAGGCTGCCACTGTGGTCAGCTCAAGAGACCTCACCTGACTTGCATTACCTGGTAGTCTTCCTTGCCTCACCTTCATCTGTGATGAGCAAACATTATTGTTTATCCAGAGGTTTTAACTCCACATGCACAGGCAGGAAAGATGAAAGAGTATAATAGTAGGGCTTTCCTTTAGTCCAAATCAAATTTACTAATGGCAATGCTAACACCACTGAAGACAGAAATTGGGCAGAACAAGCAACCCAGAAACTAAATCTGCAACCCAGATCTTAAGAGACCTTGGGGCCAAAGATATATTAACACTCATATACATACATACATGCATACATATATAATAAGTATTAATATATTTACAAATTGGTAGATAATTTATTTGGGCTAGGTTGATGATATCAGCTCATCCATTTGCAATTAGTGATTGTGTTTTAAGTAAAGGGTTTGTGCTTAAAACATTTATTTTAATTCAAAGAGTGTGGTTTCCTACTCAATGTCATTTTATTTGGGCTCCAATGATTGTCTGTGTATGTATATGTGTGTGTTACTATAACCAAAGACAAATTATGTTTCTGATTGGTGTATACACTACATAGGATCTTACCTCCTAACTGGAATAAATAATGGAATATTTAGGGCAATGTATTTTTCAGATAAACTTTGAAAAGTATCATTCTCCAGTCTTAAACAAATGACAAGCCTTCTACTTCTCTTGTGTTGGCTTTTGCATGATCAAATATCTATTTTAAGATGAATCCAGTTTATTCAAATTTCAAGCAAATGTATTTAGTTAGGACAATTAAATTCAGAAGTCGAGTCTCTATTTCTTCCAGATCAGTGAGTTTATACCCAGAATCAACATTAGTGGAAATTCTCAGATTTTTCAAGTAGAGAATAGCCCCCTGCAGAAATTATAGGAGAATAAACCCCAAAAAATTATGGTCAGAGCCTCTTTATGTTGTTCTCTTCAATTAAAGGCTAAGATTGCATCTCTAAAATAATTGGTTCTGGGAATGAAACATATTCACAATCTGGCACAAATAATGCCCCTTGTTTATTAGAAAACCATAAGCAGGTAATTCTGTAAAATAACAATATCACACTCAAGCACACCATAAGACATTTTAGATAAAATGTTCAAATTAAAACTATAAATTATTACACCCATATTATTATCTTAACAACCACACTTAAGCCTACCTTCTGCTGGACCCTGTAGAATAGCTTAAAGCAAGTTGCCTTATTTTCAGAGTGTAATCAATAAGACTAAGATTAAAATTGTAGCAATGTAAGAAAGTAAATGCATTAAAATTAGAATATCACCTCCTAGAAATGAACTTCCTAAACTGGTAAATGTGCTGTTCAAAGAAAAATACTTCAAAGGCATACTTCTCTACATGATTAAGATTCTTCGCAATTAAAAACCTCTGTCTGGAAATATTCTTTAACTTTAAAGGCATTGCTAGTCAGAAAATCCCCCTGGACTCTTTGGTGATGCTCCTCATTTTTTTTTTCAGTAATAGGACATGACAATACCAAAATACAACAGAGCCCACACATCTGTTAGCCACTCTGGCTGTAGGCACTCAGTTGATGCAAGAGGAGCTTGTTGAAGCATGGGGGAGGGGCACAAACCAATGAATGCAACCTGCTCACTGAAGCACCAACTCCAGAGGTAAAATGACAAAGGGAAGGATCCACTTTAAAGTTTATAGGCGTATATGTGAGCATGTTCTATATGTGTGTATTTTGCCTTGGGACAAAGGTACTCAATAAATATTGGTTGATTGATCAATTTTTTTAAAGATTTTATTTATTTATTTTTAGAGAGGGAAGGGAGGGAGAAAGAGAGAGAGAGAGAGAGAGAGAGAGAGAGAGAAAAACATCAATGTGCGGTTGCTGGGGGACATGGCCTGCAACCTAGGCATGTGCCCTGACTGGGAATCGAACCTGCGATGCCTGGTTCGCAGCCCGCGCTCAATCCACTGAGCTACACCCGCCAGGGCCGATTGATCAATTTTTACTTTGCAAAATAGAGATCCCTCTTGAGAGACAGAATTGAAATAGTCTTGAAAGAGTCATGTTGAATTCAGAAGTAGTTTTTCTGTGAGTGTAATCGGGATCAAAATATTCACCCAATTTACTTAATTTTCTCAGTGTGTGTGAAAATATAAATTGAGTAAATGCACTGAAAAAAGCATAACAATAGTTCAATGATATCTTCATCATCAAACATTCAAAATAATATAAACAGCTTCCCTGTACTGGCCACATCCTCTGTTCCAGACACTGGCTATCATGTAATTAGTTATTAATTACTCCATTTTATAGATGAAAACATTAAGGTTATACCCAACTTCCTCAGAGTGAACCGGTAGCAGATCTGGGTATTACTCAGGTGTGTCTGACCTGAAAGCTTATTTGTTCATCTTTGCAAGGAGTTTTCAGTGGTGACCCGTTGACCAACAACAATAGCGCTATCTAGAAACTTGTGAGAAATGCAAATTCTCAGGCCCTGCCCTACATCTACTGAATCAGAAATCTGAGGGTAAAGCTTAGCAGTCTGGTTTTTAATAAGCTCCTGGGAAATTGTGATACCTGCTCAAACTTTAGAATCACTGCTTTCTTCTATTCTACCTTTAATATAGACTATCATGTTATGATTAACTGAATATGACAAAGATTCTTCACTTAACCAAATTTTACTCAGGCCCCTAAATGTTCTCCTAGGCCTGTCTGTGCACTTTATTGTAAAATCCAGCTTTGGCCCGAAACTAAGTCAGTTTAACCAGCATCCTCCCCACTCTATACCTGATCACCTTCATTATATGATCAGATTGCTCATCCTTCACTGTCCCCCACATGATATCTGATCACCCTGGCCTATCTTCTGTAAAAATCCTGTGAGGTCCAGTTTACCTGGAACCCCTTTTACTCCTGGTGTCTCTTCTTAATGATTTTCCATCCACTGACCCCTCCCTACCGTACTCTTTGGCTATAAATTCTCACTCGTCCGTACTGCATTTGGGGTTGAGCCCCGGCTCCCTGGCACAGTGTCATCCCACTGCAGTGGTCCCTGTACCCGTCTTGATGGTCCTGAGTAAAGTCTGTCTCACCATCTTTAACAAGTATCACTGAATATTTTTTCTTTAACAAATATGCACAAATATGTTAAGCATGACTCAAACTATCTAGAAGTTGTATAGCTCAGTCACAGTTCACATAAAATCAAAAATACCCTTATAAGTGGTAGTAAAATAATTTTAAAATTACCACACATACAAGATACAAAATACAAGAAACATTGTACATAGGACAATGACCCCTCAGTCCCCTTCAAAGTAGGCACCTTGGGACCTCACACAGTTCTCCCAGCATCTTTTCCACTGTTCAAAACACTCTGCAAAATTGTTTGTTGGAATCGCCATCTGCTACCCCATTGTATGTTCCTGAATCTCATTGACAATCTAAAATGTCTTCCCTTTCAAAGGTGATTTTAGTTTTGGGAAAAGCCAGAAGCCTCAGGACACCAAATCTGGGCTGTAGGAGGGCTGAGTCACCTGGGTGATTTATGTTTCACAAAAAATGTGAGACATGAGTGGGCACAAGCTGTGAGACATGAGTGAGCATGTTGTCATGATGAAACTGCCAATCACCAGTTGCCCATAGCTGCAGCTTTCTGAATTGTCACAGAGAATGTTCAAGCTTAATGAAAAAATTGATGCAGATTAGTGGCTCTACTCACTTAGTCATTTTGAGTGTGATGGCCACACAGTGCACAGGCTCATTCAACAGTGTCTACCACCCCCACTGACTAGTACAGTGAAGGCATCATGTTCACACATGTGCATTCCAGTCCACTCTCCTTGGCTGCCAGGTTACATCGATGTCACACAATCATTCTCATTATATTAACAATGGCTGGACTTTTTCCAGACATGCCTCATTGTATATTTGTCAAAATTGAATCATAATATCCAGAGTTTTTCTCTAATATATTGTAAGATTAAAAAAGAAACTTGAAAGATAATGTTAAGAAATAATAATTCTAAAATTGAAATTCATTTTTTGACCTTTTTTAATCAATTTGGCCATTTATTGACATTTATTATTATTAAAATATGGATTTCAGCTTATGTGTAGGTAGTTATATTTCCATAGATTGATTGTAATCAGCTATAGTCACTATATGTAGCCAATGATTCTAAAATGTCTTAAATACATTCATGCTTTAACTCCAAAATAAACTATTTTAATAACACAAAAATACCTCTCCTCAGATTATAGAAGACTGAACAACAATGTGCAACTATGAACAAAATAAATAGTGCCATTTTAATGAACCATGGAAATCATATGGACCAACACAAGTATTTTATAAATCAGAAAAATTTTTCCAATGAGATAACATGGACTGTCCCCAAATAGCATAACCTTTACTTTGCATGCAGAGAATGCTTGGAGCTGGCCTCTGAAAGTGTTCTCCAACCAGTTTTTTCTCTTTTCCAATATGCACATGCCACTCCTCAAATCTAGAAGTGCAGTTTATTTTCTCTTTGTTTAAGGAAGCCTTTACTTTTGTTTCACTTTTGAAGCTTTCTTTCACTGGATATGAAATTTCCTTCAGCACTCTGAAGATGTCACTCCATTGTCATCTTTCTTGCATGGTTGCTGGTAAGAAGTCTGCCATTGACCTCACTAATGTTCTTTTATTGATAAGCTTTCTCTCATTGCTCTCAAGATTTTCTCTTTGTTTTCAGTTTCAAACAGTTCAAATATGATATACCTAGGTTTGTTTTTTTGATTTGAGGCTTGTTTTAGAAATTTACTCTGCTAGGTGTCCTTTGAGTTTCTTAGATCTATGGTTTGATGTCTGTCAGTAATTTTGAAAATATTTCAGTCATTATTTGTTCAAGTATTAATTCTACCATATTCTCTTCTCTTCTGGGATTCCAATTACATATATGGCATACCATTTGATATTATCCCACAGATACTGAATGCTCTGTTTGGTTTTTCACCTTTTTTCTTTGTTTTTCAATTTAAGTAATTTCTGTTGAGCTACACTTAAGTGTGCTGATTCTTTTCTAGACCATATGAAGTCTACTGGTGAGCCCATCAAAGTCATTTTTTACTTCTCTTACTAAGTTTTTGACTTCTAGCATTTTCATTTGGTTCCATCTTATAGTTGACATCTCTCTGCTGAACTGTCTCTCTTATTGTGCATATTTGTTTTTTATTAGAGATTTTAACAAATCAATCACATTTATTTTAAATTCTCTGACAGTTCTGACATTTGTCATATCTGAGTCTGATTCCAATAAGTGATTTACCTTTCCAGATTTTTTTCCTTACCCTTTTGTATGCCTCATTAGTTTTGTTGTCATTGTTGTTGTTGTTAAAATCTGATCATGTTGTATAAAATAGTAGATATTGAAGAAAATAATTCTTAAGTTTGGAGATGAGCCTGCTTTCCCTTCTCTAAGGCTTTTAGGGTATAGTTTTGTGTTAATATAGTCAGAAGTGAGGCTGGTGTTGAAGTTCGTTGTTGCTATCATTGCCTTCAGTGCACTAGAGCTTCAAATTTTTCTAATAATGTCATACATTTAAACTATGGGTGTATTGGCCAGTGTGTTTTCTCAACACTTGCTCACTGCTTGGCCCTGGGTTTTCCATTAATATTGTTTTCCCACTGTACATTCCGCTTTTATTTATACTCAACACTGGTTAGTGTGGTGGGACAGAGAGTCTTGTGCTCTGATGTTCTGATTAAGTCTCAGTCTTAGGCAGGCTCTGTGAACCTTGGGAATATGCCCTTGACAAGTATTACTGCATCTTCTTCAGATGTAAAGCTGGGCCCAGAACATATTTCTTCCCTCTGCCAGCTACAATGGGTTTCCACTAGTACTTTCAAGCTACAATTTTTGTTGCCTATTCTATAGATTAAGACTTCTATTTCATAGGGAGAGAGGGAAGAGGGATCTGGACAGAACTGTAACAATAGCTGCTATTCTATGTCCCAACCAGCGTCTTGGGCACATTTTCTCAAGATTCTACCTGGTCTTCCTTATGAGTACCTAGTGGAGTTCTTCGAGGGAAAACCAGCAAAAAGATTCAATCCCCTATACTTGGTTTTAGCAATTTATTAAAATTTGCTAGATGAATATTTTAACAGCTTTTATGGTGTGTGGTGGTATCTGTCCAAGGTAAGCAAACACTGGTGTTTTATTTCTTATTGCAGATCCCTATCTCTCTGCAGATTTGAAGTAATTGTCCAGTGACCTTAGCAATTTGAAGGGTTCACAAAATGTCATAAGTATATAGTTTGTCCTGGTTTTGTCTTGTTGTAGAGGTGTGTGAGACACTTTATCCAGGTCTCTATTCTGGGCTGAAACTCTCATTTCCTTCCTTTAATAAGCTTTGTGAATTGCAAATGACCTTGTGATTGGCTTTGACCGCTAGAATACAATAGAAGCCACAATGTGGGACTTTAAGACCAGACTTACAGAAGAATGGCAATTTCTACTAACTACCTCGTAGAGTCCTGAGCCAGCCATTTTGTAAGAAACATATGCAGCCTACTGGAGAGAAAGGCCACCCAGTGTGCCCACAAGTCAGGGAGGAAGCCATCTTCAATGATCCAGCTCCACCTACCACCCGACTGCGATTTCATGTGAGACCCCAGGCAAGACCAGCAGAACCACCACCCAGCTGAGCCCCCGCCAACACACAGAATCCTGCAAAGTAAGATTGTTCTTTTGAGTTACTACATTTTGAAGTTGTTTGTTATTCAGCAATAGATACCAAAGTAGTGCTCACCAACTATTCACAGGGTACATAAATTAAAATCTTAGACTTATTACCTCAACCATAATTCTCTAAATACCACATTTCTTTCCTTCTAAGAGCATTATGTAGTCAAGCATGTATAGCAAGGGACTAGTGAGGGAAAAATTTAACCCAGAGGAGGTTGAAAATGAAAAGTGTTGTTATTTTCCCCCACTGGATCTGAAGGGGGATCAAGATTCAGTTTAGAGATGAGAGAACCAATGTGTTATCTTTACCAAAGTATACACTCTATAAAATATTGCCATATTAAGCTCAAAATTAGTTCCCATGGAGCTAAGGAGCCATTGTATTTGAATTTAATGATCTTTCAAAGACAATCTTGTATATCATGATTAAAACTAGATGTAAATAAAGTATTATTATTCCAAGAAAATTACCCCAAAAGTATGCACGATATTCTAAAGCTATTTCTACACTTATTCCAATTTGAATTTACCGTAACTGTTTACTTAAAACATTGCTTACAGTTTTAACCTCTCTGAAGAGAGTCAGAAAATGACTAAAATTTGCCAAAACAGAGACATTTTTATCAGCTCAGACAACAAATTAGACCACATAAAATTAGTGCTACTCTGTAACCATGGTGTCTCTTAAAACTTAATTAATGTTTAAGAAAGAAGGCCTAATGAGATAAATGATTCAAAGGCTCGTCATCACAAAACAAAAATAAATTCTAGGAACTGAGATCAATAGGGTAAGTTCACAATTGGGATAAATTTAGAAGTCTCTCTGAAGTATTATGTTAGTTCCCTTATCAAGATTCTCTTAAAATAATTTCTCAAATCTTCTATTTCTAATAATAAAAAGAAAATTATAGCCATACTATTAATTTTACAAGATGATGCTCATCTGTTTCAGGCTTATCTAGATGAAAGTTAATGAAGCATACCTTCCAACAGAGTCTGCTTTCTAGGGCTACAATTGAAGGGACATACAGGCTTTATGACATTTAGATTTTAAAAATGTCCAGTTTACATTTAACTTCCAGAATTTAATCATTGACATCCATGGCTACTTAATTCAGCCTGGTTGATTAGTGCAATTATTATAAATATTAAGATTCAGAGATGGCAGGTTGACAGCTCTAGGTGGAGGGGATGAAGGGATGGAGCAAAAAGGAAAAAGGATTCATGGACGTGGACAACAGTGTGGTGACCGTGGAGGGGGAGGGTGGGTGTAAGGGAGGTAACTGGTAATGGAAAAAATACAATAAAAATATTAAGACTGGAGAGCAGTGAAAGTGATTTGCATTAAGGAGGCAAAAGTACCATGAAACTAATGTCTCTCTTTGAGCCATAGTTAAAACAATGGTCAAAGCCTTAACAACAAGTGAATAGAGGCAACTGTGAGAATTTGGGCTTGGAATTTCCTCTGGAAGTCATAGATGCTTCCCCCTTTTTCTCTTTTGTGATGGCAGTCAATGACTAAGGCTTTGTTTATGTGGTATAAGGCTTCCTGCACAGGTGTAGCTTGAAATTTAGGAAGAAACTTAGGGGAGAGAATACAAATTTACAATTTGTTTTATGGTTGGTTGTGCTGCAGCTGAGATTTTAAGTTTTTTCTCAAAGAGAACAATGTGTGAATTGTACTATAAGAACCATTTAGAGCTACAGTGATTTAAAAAGAAGGAAAAACAACATACCATGTGTATTGAAACTGTTATCTGTTGGACATTGTATATAATTTAACTAGTCTAATTCTTAGATATATATACTAAAATATAATAAACTAAAAATAATATGGGGACTGTTTAAAGATAAAAAGATTGTGGCTCCAAAATGAAAAATTTAAGTATCTAAAACAAAATTGGTAGCCTAATTATAAGAAACCAGTCAACCAAAGTATGAAGTTTTATTTTAGGACACCCTGTGACAATTAGGAGGCTTCAATCATTAATAAATTAATTGACTTATAAAATAAATGTCAATTGCATGCCCACTATATTCTAGAGCTGGGCAAATCTCTGAGGAGCAGTAGAGAAATAACAAGACAAAATCTTTTCTTTGTGAGCTTATACTCCAAGATCTCTGATGGTTTGTCCTGATGAATCATTTCTCCTTAGTCAAACATTCAATATTCATTTATTCATTCATTCAATAGAAATGTATTGAGAACCCATTCTTGACCACGTCCTATTTGAAATATAAGTAGTAAATATGACACATTTTAAAAAACACCTAACTTCTTGTAGCTTACAAGATATTGGAGGGAAAAGACAATTAACAAAATAAATTAATTAATGAAAACAGAATGGGGCAAAGCTACATTTACAGTTATAAGTGAAAAAGAGTTTATTCTTGTAGTATTATTAATTATTGCATCATTTTCCATGTGAACAACTATAGACCTACTTTTGCCCCACACTGTATATACCATGTACCTTAATAATAATTACTAAGTAGAAATAAATAAATGATGCAAGGGGGAAGGAATGGCACGGGTAGCCACAGAGGTTCACAAGGAGCGGATGACAGTGTCACGAGAGGCCTTGAGGAAGTGAGGCAGAGCATGTGAAGATTGATAGGTATCTGGGCAAGGAGCCCTCTAGGTCGAAGTGAAGACAGTGTCAAGGCCCTGAGGCAGGAGTGTGTCTGGGGAGGCTGATGGGAAATAAGATGAAGATTGAGGAGAACAGCAGTAGATGAGTGCAGAGATAAATGAGGGCCAGTCATGCGTGCTTGTGTAGACCAGAGTGAGGACTCGAGTGAGATGGGCTGTGTTAAGAGGTTTCGCCCTGACCTGTGTGGCTCGTTTGGGTGGGCATCATCTTGCAATGCAAAAGGTCACTGGTTCGATTCTGAGTCAGGGCACACGCCTATGTTGTGGGTTCAGTGGAGAGGCAACCAATTGATGTTTCTCACGCATTCATGTTTCTCTCCCTCTCTTTCTCCCACCCTCCCCCTTTCTCTAAAAATTAATAAACAAAACCTTTTTAACAGAAAGGTTTTGAGCAGTGGAAAGACATGACCTGACTTTAGTTTTGCTGTTGATTCAACAGCACACACTCGCCCTGGAGCCCAACACAGGGCAACATATTCCTTTTCACTTAAAACACAAGCAGTGCAGCTTGATACATAGACCTTCAAGCATGGTTTAGATTTGGCACAGATGAGGCTGCCTCAAGAAAGGATAAATCAACTTCTCTTGAATAAGGTATTTCCTGTGTTATTTTCAATGTGCCCATGGGAAGTTGGAGGCGCTAAGCCAAGGGATACAACATCAAGCACCATTTTTACTAACTGCTGTAAGGAGTGTGTGTAGAGCTATAAAACTGTTTTTCAGATTCAGTGAAAAGGCATTCACTAGCATTTACCCCTCTCCTCCAAAGCAATTGATTTTTAAATAGCAAACCACCCAGGAAAATAATAACCATGGATGTTTTCCCCAATAGCAATAGGTCAACCTGAAAATGGTTGATATTCTCACCCAAAGACACTTCCTATTTGTTAAGAGCCTCACAACTCTGGTAACTGTTAGACTTTAGAATCCCGGTATGCCTGTTGATAAGAACTTTCATTTAAACAACTTTCCTAAAGTTGCACCCTTCCTTGTTGGCAGTGGTAGAATCATACCTAATCAAGGATGCTTCTCATGAATGAGCATCTTCACTGTGCTAGGCTGTATCCTATGCACTGTAGGTTCAGTAACCATGAATGAAGTTGTACTATGATTCTATGATATAGGCATTGGTGCTCTCAGTTTCCAGGTGTACAAAGTGAGTCTCACAGAGACAGAATAACTAACTCTCCAGGATCACAGCCAGTAAATAGTAACTCCAGGGCTACCTGACTACAAAGCCTATTTTCTTTTTACTAGGCAACATTCCACTTAAGAAAAGTAGCAAGGATCCTTAGAGATAACCACACCTCACACTCTTTTTTGAAATATGAAAGACAATGGTTCAATCTCAAAATCCTAAGGTGTAGTCAGTTAGATTCTAGGGCCTTCTGCATCTATATAAAACCCAAAAGTAATACTATCCTTGAAGATGAATAACTAGTCATATGATCCATAGCAAAGCCTTTATTTTCAACTAGAAATATCTGGAGCATGTGTTTCTCAAGAGGTAGTTCAGTAAGTCCACTTTATCTTACCCCATATAAACCTCAGAAGTAGCCTACAACTATAGCAAGGAGACAATTATTCTCAGAGAAAGAAGAGTAAGACCTTTCAATACTACTAAAATCCCCAAGTTTTTAGAAATTTATTCTCTCACACACTGAACACTACATATTCCAGGGACTGGAATTGGGCTGCTTAAGATCTGTATTTCCATATTTATTCTTATTTGCTGCAACATGGAAGTGTATAGTGATATTTGGCAGTATTGACATTATCAGCAACTTCGTATTTGAAATCACTTTTAGATTATCTTCACTTACCATCTCTGAATTAGAGTTTCAGAAACTGTTCCATAAAATGGAGGGGGAGGGAGGGGCAGGGATGGAGACCATTGTACTAGAACAACAATAAAAAAAGAAAATAATAATAAAAATAATTGTAAATCCATTACCTTAAAAAAAAAAAGATGGGACCTTGACTTAATTCATCCATTGATTTTATTAAGCATGAACCTGGAAACTGTTAAGATATACTTTAGAAGCTTCTCTGTTTACTTTCAGTTACCCATGGGGGTGCTATTTGGTAGAAATCATTCAGTGATTTAAGGAAATTCGCTAGCTTTTCATTGTCTCCTAGCATTTGTTCTGGAATAAATGCTTATAATTACATAAAAGGTCCACAGGCTTGGCACTAGGAGAACATACTTTCAAAATCTAGGTAAATAAAAAATTCAGTCTTTCTGAAAAACTTTGGAGGACTTTATGTACTTAATTTTTCTTCTGATAGTTCATTATTGGCATATTGGCATATAAAAAGACAACTAATTTCTGGATGTTATGGGATTGGCCAAAAAAATTTGTTTGTTTGTTTTTTCCATATGATGGCTATATTAGCATTTAGTTGTGTTTAACTTCGTTTGAAACAATTTTGTTAGATTGTATTGTGACAGCTGTTATATCAGCATGTATTTTAAAAATGTATTAAAAAGGGTGAATTTCTCTGTAGCCATTTTAATATTGAAGATGAAAGAAAATATGCAACATTTTTGGCATGTTATACTTTATTATTTCAAGAAAGATAAAAACACAACTGAAACACACAAAAAACTGTACAGTGTATGAAGGTGCTGTGACTGATTGAACATGTCAAAAGCGGTTTGCGAAGTTTCCTACAGGAGATCCCTGGATGAATCCACAGTCAGGCAGACCACTTGAAGCTGGTAGCAATCAAATTGAGACATTAATTGAGAACAATCAGCATTATACCACATAGGAGATAGCTAACATACTCACATATCCAAATCAATAAACTTATTGGTGAAAATAAAAAAAAATATGTCTTTTATTTTATGAGAAAAAACTAAGTAGACTTTTTGGGCAATCCAATAGTTTTGTATCCTGCAACTTCACTGAATTCATTTATCAGTTCTAGTAATTTCTTGGTGGACTATTTGGGGTTCTCTATGTACAACACCATGTCATCTATGAATAAAGACAGTTTTAAGTCTTCCTTTTCAATTTGGATGCCTTTTATTTCTTCTTCTTGTCTGATTGCTATTGCTAGGACTTCCAGTAGTACGCTGAATAAGAGGGGTGAAAGTGAACATCCCTGTCTTGTTCCCGCTCTTATGGTGAACACTTGTAGTTCTTGCCCATTGTGTATGATGTTGGCAGTGAGTTTGTCATATATGTCCTTTATTGTGTTTACGTATGTTCTTTTTATTCCCACTTTGCTGAGAGTTTTCATCATAAATGGATGCTGGATTTATCAAATGCTTTTTCTGCCTCTATTGATATCTTTCACTTTGTTTATGTGGTATGTCACATTTATTAATTTGGGCTTTATGTACGTTCATCAGCACACTAACATACATGAAGAAAATGAACTAATAAAAGCTCATTTAATATTAACTTAGTGCTCTGGTTGGGTGGCTTAGTTGTTTGGAGCATCGTCCCATGCACCAAATGTTGCAAGGTTTGATCCCCAGTCAGGGATCATAGCTGCATTGCAGGTTCAGTCTCTAGTTGGGGCACATACAGAAGGCAACTCATCAATGTTTCTATCTCACACTGATGTTTCTCTCTCTCTCTTTCTCCCCCATCCTCTCTCTAAAATCAATAAACATATCCTCTGGTAAGGATTATTAAACAAACAAAGAAACAAATAAATAAATAAACAAGCCAAGCCTACTTTTAGACATCGTCCTGCCCACCTCTTATCCTCCTCTTGAAAAAATTCAATGATGCTAAGAATTTACTGGTATGGTATGCCATTTCAAGTAATGCTTTGAAATAAAATCTCATGGGCAGAACATGTTGCTTTAGCATTGTTGAAAGAAAGCAAGAGGGGATATATCAAAAAATGATGCCTACCCTTGGGAATTTTTTTCAGTCTTAAAATCAAACTAAGAAAACATCATACATATGTATGCAATGACATCAAGTCATTCTTAAATGACCATCAGAAGTTTATGTAAAGCAAATAGATAGGGTATTAATCCAATAGACGTGTTTCCCATACTGACATATTTGGCTTATGCTCAGCCGAGAAAAGAAAGAATTAAATGAACTATCGCTTACTGACTTACTCTTACAGTACCTCCAGTCTTGGAGGACGAGGGAGCATGGCAGTGTGAGAGCATCAGGCTGATGTATCAGCCTGATAGCACAGGTTTGCATGGGAACACAAAGAAGGGACGTGGGGCCTACTTTGGGGATTTACAGAATACTCAGAGGAGACTGTGTCTTGTACTGAAGGACAAATAGAAGTCAGTCCAGTGGAAATGTGCATAGAAGGGTGGGAACTCTGGGAGTGAGAAAGAGAAAACAGGCTATTGAATTCCAAGAGTGTAAGATGACAGCAGAGGTTTGCAAACTTGAACTTGCCTCAGAATCCCCTAGAGAGCTTATTAAACTACAAATTGTTGGTTTCTATCCAGTGTTTCCGATTCTGTATGTCTGGGGTGGAGCCCTGAGGAGTCCACACATCTGACAAGCTCCCAGGTGCTGCGGATGCTGCTGGCCTGGGGACTACCCTGAAATCCCCAGACTAGAACAAAGCCTGTGTGGTGAGTCATAGCACGACCAGGGGCTGGAGACATGATTGGGCTTCCGGCCCCTCCCAAAGGAGCTGAGGGGAAAGAGGCTTGAAGACAGAGAAGGAAAAGTTGGAATTTGGGTTTTAAGGACTATTCTGGATGCAGTGAAAATAAAGTAGAATTACAAAACTGAAGGTTAATTTTGGCCCTGATAGTAATTCAGAGGAAATTTGTAGATCATTGGACAGATGACAGACAGCCTCCTGTTTGAAATTTTGGAGGAAACCGGAGTCAAAGTAATGTGCAATGAGTCTAGAGAGGGGACTCCAATGCATCACCAAACAAAGGTTCCAAGAATATAAGGATTCTGGAGACAAGCAAGGGCAGGGGGCACTAAGGTTTTGGCCATGACTTAAACAGGTTGTTTTCTTCTTCAGAAGGGTCAGTCATGTAAAAAAGACCAAGGATGAGGGGAATAAGCACTGGGGAGGTGTTTTCCGTAAGGAAACCTGTGCCGTTGAACATTTTGAGATTCTGTCAGTTACTGATTTGTATGGTAAAACACCCCAGGTTAGCCAGTAAAACTGAAACTAAAGCCAGATGACAAGGTACCTAGACTAGAGCCTTATTCATTCTTTCTCATCTCTGTGAGGATGCTGTTTTGACAAAACTATAGTTTCCAAATTCAGTCATAGTGAAGTATGAGAACTATTTGCATTACATTCAACTGTTATTAGAGCATTTAACCATAAATTAGGCAAAGTGAGGTCTTAAACCAACAGGATATGTGATTAAAGGTATCAAGAAACTGCTGTTCTCATTAATCATAGTAAAATAATTTGAACCTTTAAAAATGCAACACTGGCCAAGGGTACTTTTCATTTAAAGAATGACTATTATCTGGAGGAAAATATGCCTTGCTATTCTGTATTGATTTCCAAAAAGGGACATTTACAATTTATACAAAAATAATCTTGTGAGTCCACAACAGAAGCATGAACACACACACACACACACACAGCTTGTCACAACTATTTATTATATGTATTTTTTTTCTTTTTTAAAATTTAATGTAGTTGTAATTATAGCATACATACATTTATTTTTACTTTTATTTGAGAGAGGGAAAGGAAGGGGTAGAAAGAAAGAAAAAGGGAGGGAGAATCATCATTTTGTTGTTCTACTTAATTGTGCATTCATCAGTTGCTTTCTGTATGTGCCCTAACTAAAACGGAGATCCAACCTGCAACCTTGGCATATGGGGATGACGCTCTAACCAATCAAGGTACCTGACCAGGGCTGTGAATTTAAGAGCAATGTAGAATTGTCATCAATAGTAATGAGAACTGTATTCTCATCAACAGAGAAATATAAATTCCATCAAATACTATAAGCTAACTCTCCAAATACATTGATCATAGTGAGAAACAACAATTTAAAAGCCCTCAAAAATGAAGATACCAACATTCCTCAAATAATATTACAGAGCTGCCAAAAATTAGCAAATCTCCACTTTTCCCCCCACCTCTTTCATGTTTGCTTGCTTTCTTCTGGGCTGGCAGTTGCAGACAAAGCTGCTAAGGAGGCTCTTCCTACCAGAGGCCAGCCATGCCCGGTGTTGGGACATCTCCAGTCACTGCATTACTAAGTCCAGTCACTGATGCTTGTTAAAAGCCAGAGCTGTGTTCTCTTCCTGAGCTTCAAAATAAGATTCTTCATCAAGTTGGTGAACAGCATGGAGCAATGTGCAAATTAGAATAAGTTCTTCAGGAGCTCATTTCCCCTTCAAGGGCTGGAAAAGTGCCCAATTCAGGGAGCCTCTCATTCATCTTGCAAAGACTAATTCAGTAGACTCGGGCTGGGTTGGAGTACAAACAAATTATTCCTTTGCAAGAATTTCTTAGAATCATAAGTTTTAACAATCCATAAAGATCTTCTCAAGGTTATTTCCATGACTTTGTCAAAACACACAAGCTTAGAAGTTACCCCATGCCCATTCTCCCATGCCAATATGGAGTCTCTGTGAATGCTTTTGACATACAGGTTTCCTCTAAGAAGTAAACAAAAATTTTTGTCTTAATGTAAACTACACGAACACAGTGAATATTCACAACCTGATTTTAATGCTTCATAAGATGTAACGTCCTGTCACCATTTTCCATACGATTTCAGTAGAAATATG
>PVIA01008430.1:0-71872 GCA_004024845.1 Tonatia bakeri | reverse complement strand
GCAACAGGGAAGTGGGAGGAGGAGAGAGGGGGAAAAGATATAAAGAATAAGTAGCATGGGCAATAGGTAGAAAATAGACAGGGGGAGAGCAAGAATAGTATGGGAAATGCAGAAGCTAAAGAACTTATGACACATGGACATGAACTAAAGGGGGGAATGTGGGTGGGAGGGGGTGGGCAGGGTGGGGGGAAGTGAAGGGGGAAAATGGGCCAACTGTAATAGCATAATCAATACAATAAAGAATCTAATTTAAAAAGCATCCCATTTAATAAATATACTATAATGTGTTTAGTCATTTGTGTCAGAGGTCGCTAAGACTACCCTCGGGTTCAGTGATTTGCTAGGAAGACTCACAGAACTCAGAAAAGCTGTCATACAGTTAAAGTTTACTATAAATCAAGGATACAGATTGAAACCAGCAATGGAAAAAGGTGCACAGGGCTGAGTGCAGAGGAAACTAGACACTAGTTTCCAGTTGTCCTCTCCCAGTGGAATTGCATGGGCAGTGCTTAATTTTTCCAGCACGTATGTGTGGCAATATGTGCCAAGTGTTGCCAATCAGGGAAGTTCATCCAAGCTTTAGTGTTCATGGTTTGTTTGTTTGTTTTCTTCCCTCCCCTCCCCTTCCTTTTTTCTGTGGTCAGTCATGTGGGTACTGTATGCGCCCCCACAAATAACCTCAGCTACTCAGTCTCCAACCCCTCAGAGATCAAACTGATACATCAGGGCCCAAAGGCTCAGGCTTACAAAAACAAGTGTTCACATAAATCACATTATTAGCTTAAACTAACTGCCACAGTTTATAGCTTTAGGAATACAAAGACATTCTTTTCAGTCAGGGTAATCTGAGGGCTCAGAGATCTCCTCCCCGGAACCATGCTCAGGACCAGTCCTCAAAGTCCAGGCTTGCACAGATCACCCTTTCTGCACACCAGACGGGCATTTGGGAAGTTTACATTTGTTGTTCATGTGATTAGTAGTTCTATGAATATTCTTACACATGTTTTTTTGGTGACAGTTTGGGTTCATTTCTGTTGGGTGGTTTCTTAGTTGTAAAATGGTAGGTCCTAGGATGTCATTGGTCAGTTTTCAGACATAAAGTCAAATTGTTTTCCAAAGTGACTATACCAATTTCCATCCCCAGCATCAGTGTACAGAAATTTTCAATATCCTTTTTTTAAAACACAGTTTTATTGAAGTACAACTGACATACAATAAAATACATGTTAAAATTCATATTGATACATTTTGACATGTGTATACACCTATAAAATCACCACCACAAGCAAGATAGTGAAACTTCAACCCTAAAAGTTTCCTTGCATTCCCAATATTCTCCTAATGAATTTGTTTTCTGTTTAAGCCAGACAGATTCAATTTCTGTTGTTTACAACTGAGACTTCCTAGTTGATATAATACCATCTTGCGTTTATCTTGCACGTGCACCCAGCTCGATCTTCTGAATTTCTTTTCACTTAAATGGAGTCTTGCTGAGTATCTATGATGTATGCTAGATACACAGACTCTGATCTTTGCCTATGGAAGTTAGTTAGACTCCAGAGTACAGCTTTGTCCTCAGGACTCTTGGGAATTCCATGCATCTTTTTATCCCTGTTCATTGCACACTCTTCTTCCTGAACCATCCTGTAGTCCCCAGTCCCAGTCCTTACTAGTCGGCCCAGAACCAAACTCCCCTAGGCCCAACTCCAACACAGGGTTTCCAAGATGGTAAGAGAAAGGGCCTCTCAGCTATTCATTAAGTTGCATAAACCAGTCTTATGAGTTGAATTGGGTATCTCTCAAAAGATGTTGGAGTCCTAATTCCCAGTACCTCAGAATGTGAACTTATTTGAGGTAAGGTCTTTATAGAGGCAATCAAGTTAAAATATGATCACGAAGCGTGGGCCCCAATCCAGTATAATGAGCTTTCTTACAAAAAGGGAAAATTCGGACACAAAGACCAACAAGTAGAAGGAAGATGATTCAAAGAGACACAGGGAGAAGAGGGCCGTACACAAGCCAGTGAGAGGGTCTGGAACAGACCCTGTCCTCACCACCATCAGGAGGAACCAGCCCTGCTGACACCTTGGTTTCGGGCTTCTAACCTTTAGAACTGTGAGACGATACATTTCTATTTAAGCTGCTCAGTTTGTGGTGTTCGTGACGGCGGCCCTAGCGAAGTGCGGTAATACCACCGGGCAGGGAGCATCAGCTATTCATCATCATTTTCAGATCACGCGATGTACAACAGAGGGTCAGAGGGCAGCGGCTGTCCTTCAGGAAACACGGCTTGTTATAAAAATTGAGGTCGGGGAGAGAAGAATTTGGGAAGAGCAAACAAACCCAGATATTTGATTTGGGCCATTCATGAGATCCTGAACACAACCTGGCTGAATCGTGAAGCTCTATAATCCTTTGTATTTTTTTTCTCAAATTGAAAAGCATGACTCATTTTTCAACAGCCATCTGTGTGAACACATGGAGTCCTTTATTGCCACTAAGATCTGTTCCAGTCTGAGGGGGCGATATGGGAATGTTTTTCTCCCAGCCCTTTTCATGGGAACATTTCCAAAACCAGAAGATCAATGAAATTTCAATAAAGGCAGGTACAGCATGCCTTGAAAAAAATTCCTGAAATAATCTCACCCCCTTAAATCAGGTCATCTGCCAGGTTATCTTCAAAGAATCTGACTTCAATCTGAGTCCCTGCGAGGACCGGATTTTGCTTTACTTGTAAATTGTTGTGAAGTTCCAGGGCTCCGATTTGCCTTCATGGTCAGACTTTCGATTAAAGAGGAAGAAGCAGGGAGAAAGCGAATGACATGAACAGACGGTGCCCTGCAAATCCTAAATGTATTCAGAGCAAGTGATTTATTGCCCTTCCCCTGGACTGGCAGTAAAGAATATAACAAATGTGTCCCTAAGGAACTTCTTTTCTATTTCAAGTTCTTTCTTAGGCTACTTTCACCCTTCAATCTTCACTTCTTTTTTGGTCTTTAGGTATGGATTTGAATATATTTCAGCAAAGCTGCACAAACAACCCATTTAGTTGAGCCTCAAAAGATCAGTTTCTGAGCCCTGCTTGGAAGTGAGCATCGTGCCCTCCCCTCAGGACCGTGTTCTGGCACCCTTAATGGATACCTTGGTTTGCTGGATGTCAAAGACCCCTTTCCGCATCGCTGGCCCAACCCCCTCTGCTTCCACGGATTAATGTCGCTGCTCTGTCTACCCACATTGCTTTTTCTTCTTCTTTTAAAATTGAGATAAAATTCACATAAAATAAAAATCACCATTTTTGCATTGTTAAAGTACACAGTTTAGTGTTTTTTAGCAGATTCACAATGCTGTGCACCCCCCAGCACTATCTAATTCTGGAACACTGTCATCACCCCTAGAAGAAACCTTGTACCCATTTCCGGTCACCTCCTGATTCCACCACCCTCTCTTGGCCCTGACAGCCACGAATCTACTCTCTGTTGCTGTGGATTTGCCTCTTCTGGACACTTCGTACAAACGGACTCATACGATGTATGGGCATTATATCTCCCTTCTGTCCCTTAGCAGGTTTTCAAGGTTTATCCTGAATGTATCATGTGTCAGTTTTTTTCTTTTTATTGCCAAATAATATTCTCTTGTATGAATGTACCACATTTTGTTTATCCAATCATCAGTTCACAGATGTTGAACTGTTTCCATTTTGGGGGCTATTGTGAATAACACTGCCATGAACGTTCACGTACAAGTCTCTGTGTGCATATTTGTTTTCAGCTCCCTTGGTTGTACATATGCCAGGGGCTGGAATTGCTGGAGTGTACCGTAGCTCTAGGTTTCATTCTTTGAGGAACTGTCCAGTGTTCTACAGCGTCTTTTTATGAAGGAGAAGAGGTTAAGGTGGATTTCAGACACATTGCTTTGGAGGGACAGATGAGCCATCAGAGTTCATGAAGTTGAAGGTGCAAGAAGGGTGTCTAGGTGAGATACCAGGGTAGAAAATTTCCATTTGGCCATCATCTAAATGCAGCGATTGTTAAAGCTGCAGGGGCCATGTGGTCTCTGGGGGGTGATGACATGTAGAAAGAAGGGAATATGAGGGGCCTGTGATAGGCCAACCCCTGTCTAGGATTGTGCTTTCTGGTGTGCCACCAATATAATCATCACAAGACAATTAAGTGAATGCTACCACTAGTCCCATTTTGTAGATGGGGCAGCTGAGGCTCACTGAGGTTAAATATATAGACTGGTTTACAGAGGTTATATACTGTAACCGAGATAGGATGTAAATGCTACTAAAGACCACAGATACAACCTGAAAAAATTTTAGGGATTAGAGGTAGATTTTTAAAACATAGAGTACCGTGAAGTGCAGTAGGATGATATATGTGACACATAGTGTTCCAGAATAAAAAAAGAAGGGTTTCGTTTGTGTGTTTTCTTTTGTTTTGTTTTGTTTTGGAAGAAGGTTGTCAACTCTGCCAAGGAGTCAAGTAAACACAAAACATATGTGTATAACAGTATCGAATTATCTCATTTCTGACCCATTATATGCCTCAGGGTATTTGCTGTTCAGCCTTTAACTGGTGTGCTCTGGGCTATGCACTGCGGCTCTGTGTGAGTTTTCCTCTGCGGAGAAACGGGACCCCACTGAGTCTCTACTGCAGACAATAAGTGCATTCAGCAGGAGTGAGGAAAAAACGTTATTTACAGTGAAAAGTTTTACGAAAACTGGAATTTCAAAGCAAAATGAGATCTTCTCACATTAAGCTACAAAGTAGAAGTTCAAGCACATAAGCCTAAATAACCCTTAGTGCTAGAAGGAAAAAGAACACTATTGCAGCTTTGAGATAAACCATATTTCATATGTAACGAGGCAGTACCCTCCTCTTTCCTCAGTATTTCATGTCTTCAGCATTTTTTTTGTCTTCAGACAGTGATAGGTGGACCTGAAATTAAGTGCCATCATTTCAGAGCACTGAAGCATGACCACATAATGGTGACATCCAGAAATCTCGGGCACCTACAGCCAGCCAAGTCTTTATTTCTTTATTAGCAATCTTGGTTCTTCCATACTTCAGATTGTTGGTTTACTTGACACTTTAGGATGTTTTCAAGGATATAAAACAAGGTTGGAGCTGGATCCATGTAAAGCCAGTCATGAAGCTCTTGTATGGAAACTTTCTGTGAAAAGACTGGAAACAAAAAAATGTTTTTGAGGAAGACAAGGTAAAATAGGTCTATATTACTCACAAGCAGTAGATGAATTTATTCTAGTTAGTCGATCGTTTTGTTTTCTGCTCAGATAAAACCAGACTTTAGTTTTTAGAGAAGGGATTCTGCTTACATGTGCACTTTCAAGTGAAGAGAAGAGGGAAGCCTCCTGGGTCCTTCCCTCGGGTGACTGAGTGTCTGCTGAGAACAGCTGGCTTGGTTGCTGTTGCTGCTGCCTTTGCATGTACTGACGCCTGAGGAAATGGGTCCCACACAAAGTGTAAGAGAACATTAGAGGAGGGCAGTCATTGCTGCTGGGGGCCCAGGGCCATCAGGTGCCCCTACTTAACATTAACTCCTGGGAGAAATATACATCCTTTCAAAAGATCTTAATATTGAATACTTACTGTGCAGTATTTACTGTGCAGAAAGCCTCCCATGATTTATGTTTCCTGGGGTTCACAACCTTGTATAATCCTCTCCCCTTGAGTGAAAATGAGACCTATGATTTACTTCTAACTGACAGAATATAGTAAAGATAATGAGCTATCAATCTCATGATTACGTTATGTTATATAAGCCTCCATCTTGCTAGCAGACTCAATCCTCTAAACACTCTCCTTGCTGGCTGGCTTGACAGAGTCGATGGCCATGTTGGAAAGCCCACATGGCAAGGATGTGAAGGCAGCCTGTAGGAGTTGAGGGTGTCCTCTGGTAAATAGCTGCTGAGAAGTCAGGGCTCTCTGCCTGAACAACCACAAGTAAGTGAATTCTGCCAACGTCTGACTGGAGGTGGATTCTTCCCCACGTGAGCCTCTAGAGGAGACCACAGCCTCACTCATTACCTGGAAAGCAGGCTTGTGAGGCCCTGAGCAGAGGACTGTCTGGACTCCTGACCTGCAGAAACTGAGAGATAAGAAATGTAATGATGTGTTGCTTTAAGCGATTTGTTATGCAACAACAGAGATCTTAACAATCACACATTTTTTTCTATCTTTATTATTTTTTATTGTTCAGTTACAGTTGTCCCCATTTTCCCCTAGGTTGCTCTCCCCTGCCCCATTCAATCTCTGCTCCCAAAGACACTCACTACCCCATTGTCCTTGTCCATGGGTCCTTTGTACATGTTCCCCTTCTTTCTCCACGCCCACCATTATCCATCCCCGTCTCCACTCCCCCTCTTGTCACTGTCAATTTGTTCTTTATTTCCATGTCTCTGGGGTTTTTTGCTTGATTGTTTTGTTGATTAGGTTCCATTTATAGGTGAGATCTTATGTTATTTATCTTTCACTGCCTGGCTTATTTCACTTAACACAATGTTCTCCAGTTCCATCCATGCTGTTGTGAAGGGTAGGAGTTCCTTCGTCTTTCTGCTGTGTAGTGTTCCATTGTGTAAATGTACCACAGTTTTCTGATCCACTCATTTCCTGATGGGCACTTATGCTGTTTCCAGCACCTGGCTATTGTATATAACGCTGCTTTGAACATAAGGGTGCGTAGGTTGCTTTGAATTGATGTTTCAGGATCCTTAGGGTATAATTCCACAATCACATATTTTATCTACTGATCCAAAAGCATAATTGTAAGTTTAATTAACAAGCCTATTCTTAAATAACACTTAATGAGACCAATGGTTGACTGCTTTGAGTAAGTACCATAGAGTTTCAGAATATATAAACAGATAATGTCAGTTGTTTTTTCCCTATAACTTGTTAATAGTCATAAAGAGTCTAAAGTAATGGAACATTGTCCTATTCTGAATATGAAAGGGGTATTTGCATCAAATGGAACTAAAAGGGAGTGCTGTAGGAAAAAGGAAACTGTACACAGGAACCTTCCCAGGTATGACCATTTCCTACCACATGCTCCACCTGTGTTAATTACTGCTTATCGGCTACTCAAATAAACTCCTATTTGGTTACTGCAAAAGATTTAGGAAGGAAGAAGGTCTAGAATCAAGGTTGGGTGAGCCAAGCTAATAGCTGTTAATGTCCTGCGGGAAGCAGAGTATGTAAATTGGGCAGCAGGGACAATCTGGTTAATACAAGAACTTCTCAGAGGATCAGTGTTTACTCTTTACCTCCTCTGCAATCACCTTTTTTCTCAGGGCTGTCTGTCTTCCTTTCCACCAGTTCTTTTCAGTCTGTGATCTATTTGATTTGTTCTCTAAGGCTTCATTAGTTTTGACATTAACATTTGACATTTCGAACATTTTGACATATCTTCAAACTCATAATTGTTTGATTAAGTAAATAATTCATCAGAACTATGTAAGTAGGTATAATTCTTTGAGTGATTGCTGAGTAATTGCACATTCAGATTACTATAACATTCTTATAAACACTGCATTACGTTCAAAATGGAAGACACATTTGACTTTAATTTTTACTCATAAAAATATCAAAGTTCATTTTTTAAAAGATTAAGTAGAGAACCGATTACACTATGAATGCCCGGGAACTCATTCCTTTCACATCTGTCACCTACCAGTGCCTACCAGTGTGATTTTCATTGCATTTGCATGCCTGGGCATGTGCTGTCCAAAATCCTGTGAAATCACTCTGGGTGAAATTGTGCCTACATTTCTGATAGAGAAGAGACCAGCCAGGAGAATCAATCATGCTCTCAAGATTGCTGCTAATAAAGAGACTTTTAAAACAAATGTTCACTGCCCCCCGCCATAGATGAGCTGGTATGACTTGGGCCAGCTGGACCGTACCCCTTACCACAGAAACTTCTTGGTATTCGAGAAGATTCAAGACAGGGTATCTGCTTTCTGCTCCATAAAAAAGAGACTGAGAAGGCCCCAGCTATGACATTTAGAAAAACAAAACAAAACTAGGGTATTATCAATGGGAAAATCAATCTGTAGTTGGTCCAGCATGTGTTAGCTGCTAGAACCACTGTGGGAAGTTTCTATAGCCTTTTGTTTCTAGTCCAGAATCTTCTTAGCAGTTTATGTCAATGGCACCATCCAGCTCTAAGTCCACAAATAAATATGTTTTAGCCAGAATGCCCTATATTAGCCAGATTGTTTCTGCTGCCCAAATTCATGTACTTCACCTTCTTCAGGAGGATGGGACATCGACAGCTTTTAGGATTTCTCACCCAAACTTGATTTCAAGCCTCTTTCCCTTCCTGTGTCCTTTTTGGGCGAGAGCTGGAGTTCATCTAGTTTGTTGTTGTTGTCGTTGCATTTCACATTCACAGCCAACCAATTCCTCACCCCTTTGCCACTTCTTGTCTTACCCTCCTCACCCCCAATAATTTCTCTCCTCTGGATACACATGGTCACCTCTGCTATTCCATATTAGAACGATGGCCTCACTGGCTCCCTTCATCAGAGAGAACTTTGATCACAGGTCATACAGTGACTAATGCTCCATCTTGCCACCTGTGCTGAGTTAGGTGATAGCCAAATCTTTCTCTTTTCCCACAAAGAGAGAAACAAGATTAGAGTTCAGCACTTGGGCTATTATTTCATAAGGAGTTCAGTGCTTCAGCAAAATTGCTTGATCTTTATCATCTCAATTCAATTTTCAGGATGCAGTGTAGAGAAAAAATATGTTCAAGTTATCTTCCTCCTTGTACAAGAGCATCCAACAAGAGCCCCCTCCTCTTAATTCCCGGAGGAGAACAGCAGCCACTGCTGAATGCCATCAGAAATATCAAGATGAGTCCCTTCAGTTTCAAGATTTGATGGCTTTGTGCTTTTTCAGTCACAGAGAATTGTCCTGTCTTTCCTTCTTCGGATAGCTTTTTGCAGGGCCCTGAGAATAGCTTTTGCTTTGATTACCCAGTGATTTACAGCCCTTCTCATTTGCTTCCCATATCTCGTTTTTCCAGAGTATAGGGAGCTCTTTGCTCACCCCGTTACCTCAAAGCAATTTTCCTTATCATCTTCCCGAAGCCCAAGGCCCATCCTCTTTATGCATTTTTGATTCTCCTGAAAAATGATTGTCTGATTTGTTTCTCCCTTCCCTTCTTCCTTGTTTCTTTTCTTTTCTTTCCTTTCTTTTCCTTTCATTTGCTCTGCTCTTCTCTTTCTCTCTTTCTTTCTTCATAGCATCAGTGTTTTAGTCATAAGGGCAGCTTTTAAATAGACATACAATACTCTAATTTTAACAGTGATTCTTTAATAGAGAAAGAAAATAGTATTTTCTTAATGTCGTATTTGCCTGTGTAGGTGTGTGCAATTGTTCTTGTGAATTACAGAGCTTTGTGGTGGGAATGACCTCAATATTCCTGGTACGTCTGAAAAAGAGCATGCCGACATTCTGATATAGACATTTGTTAGGGCTTCTCCCACAAGCAAAGCTGAAACAAAGATTGAGTGCACATAGTTTATTTGGGATGTTGGGAGATGAGAAGAGTGAGTGAGTGAGTGAGTGAGTGTGTGTGTGTGTATAGTAATAAAAGGAAGGGAAGGCTTTCTATAAGGGGCCTACTATTCAGGCAGCTACCATAATGTATAACTGAAATTTAGTTCTGTGGCAAAATTTTGGAAAATGGTGTAAAACACATACTTCATTATGATGCTTATCAAGGGGAAAGGAGGCTAGAGTATTTGTATTCTATACCTGATGTTCGTACCTGTTAAGTTATCAGTGAAGGGATGCCCAGACACTTTGAGCCTGCCTTGCCTGCAAACAAAACAGGTTTGAGTAGCCCAAGGGCAGTCCTCTGACAGAGTTGTAGGTTCTGGTTGTTGGAAAGCAGGCTGGCATTCACAGATGTGAGGAGATATGAAGGGGGCACCAGTGTATCTGTTATGGGGGACCAAAGGGAAGAGCTTGGAGGACTCAGTTTAGCCCATCACTTACCTAACAAACAACTGATTGAAAGTCACAGTGGTGGCAGACTATGTTGCAACCCGAAAGTTCTCTGCCAACTAGTGGCTCAGTTTCGTGGATGATCAGTATGGTAGACACTTGCCATTCTTATTGCCCAGCCCTCCAAATCTTTTCTATTTTACATCATTAGGAGACTTGGTCAAATGCTTTTATTCCAGAGGCCAAACAGGCTGAGTAAAGTTTTCTTTCGTTGTTTCCTTGTAGCCAGGGAACAAGCAGATGCCCTGGCCTCAGCCATTCAGAGTTTCCTGCCTGGGACGTTTCCTCTTCAGTTTGGGCTGCTGTAACAAAGAACTATAGACTGTGTGGCTTATAGACAACACGTTTTTACGTTTGCACAGTTCTGGAGGCTGAAAGTTCAAGATCAGTGTGCCAGCATGGTTGGGTTCTGGGGAGAAACCTTCTTCCGGGTTGCAGACAGCTGCCTTCCTGTTTTGTCCCCACGTGGTGGTGGAAAGATAGCTTTTATAAGGACACGAATCTCATTTATGAGGCTCCACCCTCATAAACTAATCACCTCCCAAAGGCCTTACTCCCTAATATGGTCACAATGGGGGTCAGGTCAGGATTTCAACATAGGAATTTGGGAGGAGGACGTAGACGTTCAGTTCATTACAGACTTCCAATCTTCAGGGAGTAAGGCGACAATGCAGGAACTGTGGGAAATTGTTCTCAGTGGTGCTATTGGGATGCAGGCACAGAGCAGGCGGTGGAGCAGCCAATGTAACCTGGATCCCCACCCCTGCCCCCACCTGGCTCCCCTGCTTCTACATGTTCCTCTAACAAATTCATTTTCTGTTTCACCCAGCAGGTGTTGGCTTCTCCTGCCTGCAACCGAGAACAACTGATTTTCAGAGAAGGACAGAAGTCTGAATGCATCCAATGCCCTACATTCTGCCCAGTTCTTTTCTACAATCTTAGAGAAGAAGCTGAGAGAAATAAAGGCAATAAACAACAATTGTTCAGCCTCCAAAAAACCTACAATCTACTTAGACAAATCTGAAGCAAACTCATGTGAAAAAACTGAAATACACATACTAATATTATCTCATTTACACAGGTTATCTCTTTTACTCAATTATCTTTTATATACCTGGGATCACTTATCCTCAATTACCCTGCACGGGAGGCACTATTCCCTGGGTTTTCTAGAGGAAGAACCTGAAGCACGGAGGAGTTAAGTAATATTCCCAGAACGCTACGGTCAGGACATGACAAAACGGGGATTCAGCTGCCGTTGTGTCTACTCTGACCTATGCCCTTCACTTTAGAGTTCTATTTAGGAATACCTTGCACATGGGCAAAGGGCTAGAGCAAGGATTAGCACACTGCGGCTAAAATCCAGCCAACCAATCTTTTTGTAAATAATGTTTACTAGAGACACAGCCACACCCGCTTGCTTTGGAATTATCTATGACTGCTCTCCAGCTACAACAGCAGAGTTGACTAGTTGAAACACAGACCACACAATCTGCAAACCTAAAATATTTAAGATCTGGTCCTTTATGGAGAAAGTTTGCCAACCCCTGGCCTAGCACATAGTTATACACAATTTAGCTTCACTGAATTAAGCTTCTGAGATCCACCGGGTGTCATCTGATTAGTACTGTCCATGACTACATGATAAACCAAAATCTAAGAACAAATAGTCATAATAACAACAACTCTCATTAGTGAGGAATTTCTGTGTTCAGGCTCTGTGATAAACACTTTATCAACACACCACATTTTGCCATGTATAATGCATACCCATGTTTTTGGCCCAAACTTTCAGGAAAAAAATCTTTCATTTTAGTTTTGTAATTAAATTTTTATGTATAGTTAGATACTTATATTTGTATTATACTGGAATTTTAGCATTCATTTTTTAAACATATTATGGTACAAGAAATTTTATGCAACAAATAATTACAAAACACAAGAACAGATACAGGTATTTCAGGTACTGCCCATATAGAATGCACATCCTTATTTTTCCCTCAAAAATTTGGGCAAAAGAGTGTGTATTATACACAGCCAAATATGGTACTTTAACTAACCTGACTCCAGGTCCAGAGAAGTTAAGTAAACTTGTGCAGGGGTAGAGAGCTGGCAAGTGGCAGAGCCAGATTGATCCCACATGACTGTATCCAGAGTCAGACCTCTTAACCACCACCCTTGACTGCCCTTCAAATGCATCACAAAGAGTGAAAACCAGGGAGGAAACAAACCAAAACATTTTCTCAGGCTCTGTGCAGGCAGATGATAACCAAGGACCACCTCAAGGAGCTGGTGCTAATCAGACAGTGGCTATCAGGTTACCAAGAATAGGAAGACTGGGTTGTGACGGGACTTCTACTTCCCAAGTTGTTGAGGTTCCACTTATAATGACCAGTGTCACTTTCTTTTTTCTCAGTGAAACGTGTTGACACATCACTCAAGATAGCATTACTAGTCCCACATCCACTAACATTCAGCTTTCAGGAGTTTCTGAATTATTTTGAAAGACAAACATCCCGAGTCTTTACAACTTCAGTGGTAAGATAGAGTATACCTGCTCTTCCCATACCAGAGCAGTGAGGCAGTGGGTTTTGAATCCTCCTAAAGAGAGTTTAAAATAGGCCCATCTTGTCTTGGAATGTTATTTACACAGTGCCCTGCTTTAGTGAGAGATTCCGAGTGGTTGATGAAGTGGTACCAAAGTTCTACCTCATTCCCTTGGCTTTAACCCTCATCTGCTCCCTGTAGGTAGATTATTCACCAGAAAATTCAATCTACTTAAGTCTAACACTTGACAACCAAATATCAGACAGCCAAGAACATAATAAGCAGCCTCAAAGTCCCTGCTGTAACCCAAATATACTGGAGCTTGGCATTGGTTGCCCTCAGATTTCATATTTATTTATTGTTTATGCTGTTACAGTTGTACCAATTTTTCCTCCTTTGCTCCCCTACCCCCAGCCTGCCCCTCACTCTCACAGTCAATCCCCACACTGTTGTCCATGGCCATGGGTCATGCATATATGTTCTGTGTCTAATCCCTTCACCTTCTTTCAACCATTCCCCACATCCCCTCTCCCCTCTTACAGCTATCAATCTGTTCCTTGTTCCTCTGGTTCTGTTTTGCTCATTAGTTTATTTTGTTCATTAGATTCTAGTTATAAGTGAGATCACACAGTATTTGTCTTTCATTGCCTGGCTTATTTTCACTTAGTATAATAGTCTCCAGTTCCATTGATGCTGTTGCACGAGGTAAGAATTCCTTCTTTCTTTCTGCTGCATAGTATTCCATTGTGTAAATGTACCACAGCCTTTTTATATGCTCATCTATTGATGGGCACTTAGGCTATTTCCAAATTTTGCCTATTATAAATAATGCTTCTATGAACATAGGGGTGCATATATACTTTCCAATTGGTGTTTTGGAATTCTTTGGATATATTCTCAGAAGTGGAATCCTGGGTCAAAAGGCAGTTCCATTTTTAATTTTTTGAGGACATTCCATACTGCACCATACTGTTGGTGGGAATGCTGCATCAGTCTGCATTCCCACCAATAGTGCCCTAGGGTTCCCTTCTTACCACATTCTCACAGTATTTGTTGTTTGGTTGCTCCCAGATTTGAGAATCCCAGTCCTAAAAATGAAATTTTAGTGTTAGTCTTGGAGTTTCACTTGTGGCCACTAGTCTGGGCACTCCCGAAGGCAGGGAGACCCTCCCACTCCTCTTGGCACTGTCTGTGCCTAGGACACTGCTGGGCACCGAGTATGTGATCCAAAAAAGATTTAGCAGACAGCTGTATCAGCCTCAGGGGCAGCGAATCAGGACAGTTGGCTGTGTTTCCCTTTGCTCCTGCATGGTTTTCTCCGGGACCCTATGCTTCAGGGACTTCAGTCCTAAAACCCAGACTGGTGCTCTGGGTCTCATTATTCTGCCCCAGTCTGGCCACAGCTCACAGAATTGCCTGCCTACCGGATTTCCCAGAATCACCTATTTGGAATTTAGATTCAGTGACTCACCCATCAAATAGGACTCAGCCCTTTCCTCCTAGATCTTGATTGTAGACCATTGGCTGTCAGATGTGCTGGCTACCACGCCTTGCCCTTTGCCCCACTTCCATGGTTGGCCCCAGGAGTAGGACCACTTCTTCACCTGTCCATCCATGTAAGTCTAGTAGGGCCATGGAATCCGAAAATAATAGGATTATTAATAATACAATAGAACAGCTTCCATTTTAGCCAGAACCATTATTTCATTTGATGATTAAAACCATCCATAAGCAAGTCTTATTATCCACATTTTATACATGAGGAAACTGAGATTCGTGGGGGGGGGGGGCTTGTCCTAGATCATTATATTAACTTTTTACTGCTGCATAACAAATTTCTACAAACTTAGTGCCTTAAAACAACACACATGTATTGCCTGAAAATTCCATGGGAGGAATCTGGACACAGCTTGGTTAGGTCTTCTACTCAGGGTCTCACAAGGTTGTAATCAAAATGTCAGACAGGCTACACTCTTATCTGGATGCTTGACCAGGGAAAAATCCACTCGCCAACCATTCTTCAGATTGTTGGCAAAGTTCATTTCTTTGCAACTACGTGGCTGAGGGCCCAACTTCTTACTGGCCATCAACTGGAGGCTCTTTAGCTCCTGAAGGCTGCCCGTAGTTACTGGTCACATGATCTTTTCCATAAGCAGTTCTCATGGCTGTTTTTTCACAGCCAGAGGGAGAATATCTCACTCCAGTCTACTAAGATGGAGTGGTGCATAAAGGAAGGTAAGTATGGGAGTGACAAACCCTCATGTTTACCGCAGATTCCACTTGCCCTTGAAGGGAGAGGATTATGCAAGGGTGTGACTCATTGCCAGTCACCCTGGGGTGTGTTTGCCATGGTCATGCAGTAGCTGTGAAATGGCAGATCAGGGATCACAGCCATGCCACACGCCTCCCTGCAGCCCAGGTTTCCCATCTGCCACTGTGGCCACATGGAATTGTCCTCTCTCATGAATCTCAAAACAGAAGGATTGGGAACACTGTTGACACAGCCCTTAAGGTCATGTCACAGCTCTTCATGATCAAGTTCTTCCAGTTTTTCAATGCAAACCCTCCTGAAGAGGATATAGAACAGGCACGCTTGTTTTGGAATGCTGTTTACACAGCACCCAGTCTTGTTGGGAGATTCCAGGTGGTTTATGACAGTAAAACAGCCAGCAGCGCCCTCCCTTGGAGCAAACATGGGCAGATACTCTATGTAAACTCAATACTATGTTACACCAGGCTGAACTCTGCTTCTCCTGAGGACCGCTTCTACATAATTCAAACAAAGACTTAAACAGACAAAGAAGAAGAAAAAGACCTAATGTTATTTTTCTTTTTAAATCAATTCAGAAATATTTACACCTGGCTAGCATCTAAGGTCCTTTCTCAATGAAATGTGAGGGAGATAGAGCAGAGCTATAACCTCCATGAAGAAAATTGTCAATGCATTACACGCTTTCCTGTCACTGTGTCACAAAATCCTTTTATTTCTGGGGAGAGAGGCCCTGTCTCCAATCCCAAGGGACAACCTTATCACAGAGGTTGCCGTATGTCTGTGGATGTGCCTGACTTCTCGGCCCTTCTTTAATTTTCCAAGCTGTGAAACAGTGCGATCTGATGTGGTGAAGAGATTCCACAGAGTGCTTTTTCTCTTGTTTATTAGTTTGTGATGAAAAACAACTCTGCAGACACGTAGCGTGTGCTACTCCTGAGTCTGAGATCAATTCAATGTTCAGTCAAACTCATAAAAAAAAAAAGAAAGCTCAAGGATACAATAGCAACACAAGCTGGTCTTGATAGAGAATCGAGATTGCTTTAGCAGGCATACTAAAGATTTTTATCACAAGTAAGTTAGGCAGCCCAAATGCAATTTTTTAATATGCCAGCACATTGTTCAGTGCCTCCATCAATCACAGCAGAATAATGCCATAGCAGTGAGAGCATGGGGAAAGCGAGGAATCTGGCTGAGCTAAATTTATTAAAGGGCTGGGGAAGCAGATATTAGCAGTGTATGCAAAGCTCAAGTTTCAAAACATTCTGTGTCTTTAAGAGAGGACGAGAAATTTATGTTTTACCATCCAAACTTTTAAACATCCATACTACTGACAAAAATGCATTGCTTTTTGAATTGCTTTTGTATTGGAGAAAATATTTAAGCAGGTTAAACCAAGGAAATAAATAGCAAAATAACATATGGTACTTTACAAAACTAGAAACTCATTTGATCGAGTTTCATGAAAGAAGGGGGATTAGAGGCTGGTCAGCGAGAAGTTGCTGTGACATTGACTTTGTGCCATTCCTTGATGACACAGACCACAGTGGGAAAATGCAGGTGTTACTTTGGCAAGTAGTTCCCCACTCTTAAGAGGTTCCTTGTTTCCTGAGCTCCCTGGAGTCGGGAGAGGGCCTGATTACTCTGGGTGGGGGGAGGTTGGAGAAAGGGTCCAGGTGTAGAGAAATGTAGACCGAAGTGTGGCTGAGTACTGGGTGAGGGACCGGTGGAGGTGAAACCACCCTCTATCCTCACTCCACCTCTCCCCAGACCTACGCTGGGAAAAAGGTGAAGAGAGAGAAAGGTGAGATTGGTAATTACTTAATCCCTCGGGATACCTTCGGATAGAATGGAAAACTAAACTGAAGGAATTAAATCATATAAACATCACACATAAGTCTGGAGGAAGGAGATTCCAAAGCATGGTCAACATCCCAACATGAACCGAAATGCTAGAATTCTCTTGGCGTTTCCCTCCAGCAGCAACATGACAGCTTCAGCTCCAGGCAACGCATCCTAATGGAGTGCAGGGTGGAGGTAGGGGGGAGGGATGCAGAGAAACAGTAAGAGGGCACGTCTCATGTGATCACGAGGAGCTGAAACATGGAGCAGAAAGAGAAATGGAATATCTGTTTTCCCGCGCAGGGAGTGTGGGTGCGATTTAAAGAGGATGAGGAGAAGGGAGGAGGGAGAGGGGGAGTGGTGTACAAAATCTGGTGAAATGCTCTGATCTCTCCTGATAGACCATTGTTTGGAGGAAGAAAAAGAAAAGCCAATCACATGCAATTTCTTTCCAATTCAAAAATTTGGATGTATAAAAAGCTTGGCTCGAGTCCAGCCTGGGGCCAGGCAGAACGGACAGGATTGCCGTTACGGCGTGTCATCGGAGCAGTGCGTAAAAGCTGCACAATGGCTCGATTCAAACACTTTAAAATGTAAAATGGATTGAACTCCCATTATCTTGGCTTTTAGTAGAACCAAGAATTTCAATTTGAAAAGGCTCACAGTTTAATTCCACTCTGCCCTACGTGTCAGTTTCTCTTCCCGCGATGTTTATTCTCTTCTTCCTTGTGAGAGCAACACCATACTTTTCAGCCTTGTTTTTTCTTCCTTTCTCATTTTAGGCCTCAACTTTTATCTGTCTGCTTCAATGTGTATGCTGGCTCATTTGTCATGGAAACAAATTATTTCCATATGCATACAAAGTTGTTAGACCACACCCCAGGAACATTGTTTGTTACCAGGAAGAGAATTCTAGCATGCAGCTGTGGCCTGCGTGCTTTTAAAAATCCTAACATATTTACGCATCAAAACTGACAGGCACAGGTGGCAAGAGCTGAGCTTTCAAGGGGACGGCATAGCATGATGAATAAGAGCGCAGACTCTGGGCCCAGATTGCCTGGGTTTAACTCCCAGCTGTGCTAAATATTCCTTGTGTGACTTTGGAAGCTACGAAATTATAAGGCCTTGGTTTTCTCATCTCTAAAATGAGAATGATGTTAGTAGCTATTTTGTAGCTATTTTGTAGCAATTTTGTAAATATTCAGTGGGTTAATATCCCCAGAATCAGACTAGTTACCATCTATATTACCACCTACCAATGGTGTCTGAGCTGCCATCATCTCTTTACGGATTCCAGCCATTTAATTAGTCTCTCTGTCCCTACCTCATGCCACAGTCTATTTCCCAACACATCAGATTGACTTATAACTTTATCATGTAAATCAAATTTAATGTCACTCTTCTGCTCTCCACCCTGTGAAGGCTCCCCCTCAATAGTATCAATAATTATTGCTGATCAATAATTCTTTATCTGCATCACGGTTGTTTCCTCCCTAGAACACCGTAGCTCAGGTGACATCTCCATGACTTGCAGACCCCCTCGGGCACAAGTGTTGAATTGCTTGTTGACCTACTGGAGTCACATGATCGTGCATTCCAGGTCCTGGAATAACATCTTTCCACGTGTATGAATCACTTAAGACTATCAACTATGACGCTAAAATCTTTAACTCTTGAGCTCCCTTATCAATTCTTGCCGTCCTAGTGGGTGTAACAGTCATGTCTCATTGTGGTTTTGAGTTGCATTTCCCTAGTGACCAATGGTGTTGAACATCTTACCATGGGCTTGTGGGCCACGTGTATTCCTCCTGTGGACAGATGTCTATTCTGATTCTTCGACCATCGTTAATTGTGTGATTTGTCTTTTTGTTATTGAACATATGAGTTCTTTACATATCCTGGATAAAAGTCTCTTAGTAGACATATGGTTATCAGATACATGATTTGCAAATATTTTCTTCTACTATGCATTATATTGTTCACTGTGTGCCTTTGCTAAAATATAAACTCCCCAATACCAGACATCTTCTGTTTTGTTCACTGTTGTGTCGTAAGTGCCCAGAATGGTACCTGGCACATATCGGTGGTTCAGTAAATAGCTGTTGGATGAATATATTAGTGTAAAGTGCTTAGGACAGTGTATTTCAAATAGAAACTGCCACATGAGCTGTCATTGTTGTTTTTCCTGCATGGAGAGTACAAATCAGTAGCTCTGCAATCATCCCCTCAGTCAGCTCCATAGACCCATGCCAAACAGGCTCCAGCTGCTGCTTTTGCCTTATGCCTGTGGGAGCGTTTGTTTAATCATTTATAAAATAAAGAGAATATCTCAGTATTTACTTCCTAGGTGATACGAACATACAATGAAATGGAGTATGTGGTGTGTAATGTAAAGTAGGTAGAAGTTTATTTCTCCCTCACATAGTAGTCTAGGAAAATCAGGTCATTCTGCTTCAAGAGGTGGCCCAGGCATCGTGTTCCTTCTAGCTTGTTCTTTCTCCACCTTGTACATATCAGTTAGCTACTGCTACATAACAAGCTACCCCAAAACTTATGGCTTAAAACAACTTATTTTTGCTCATGGCAATTTGGTTTGTGCTAGGTGGATGGTTCTTCTCTGGATGTCATCTGGATCACTCGGGCAGTTGTAGTCATCTGGTGGCTGGATGATCTGAGAGAGCCTACTCACTTGCCAGCTGTCAGGTAGGCCTGTCTCTCCACGTAACCTCTCATTGTCAAGGAGACTAACCCAGGCATCCTTTCATGGCAGTCACAGGGTTCCAAAAGAGAAGGAGAAGAGACTGCATGCATCTTGAGACCTAGGCTTGGAACTCTGTTAATGTCACTTTTACCCCATTCTATTTGTCAGTTGAAGGGGCGGAGAAAGAGACTTCTCCTTTGATGGGAGGAGCACCAAGGTTACATTACATTTCACTACACAGTAGTGAAAGGCTCTATATATATACATATATATATATATATATATATATATATATATATATATATAGAGAGAGAGAGAGAGAGAGAGAGAGAGAGAGAGAGAGATGAGAGGAGCTGGTAGCTATCGAAGAGTACTGTACTCCCTCCTCTGTGTGGTTGAAGCTATCTTTTGAGTATCATATTTGCACTTTTAATAGCTCACATCTGATTGCCAGAAGAGACTCATGTGACTACAGTAAGCTAACCTAGACCTACTGAATCAATATCTCTGGGGGTGGAAACCTAAAATGTGTATTTTAACCAGCTGCACAGGTGATTCTGATATACCCCCAAGTTTGAGAACCTCTGCTCTGTTGAATATTCTGGTGCTGAGTCCAAATTCCTTCTTTAAGACCAATGTACCTTTTATCAAATGCAGAGAATCTTGACACAAGAATTTCAATCTTCCTCTAAACATAACAGGAAAGATTGAAAACAACTTAAATGCCCACAAGAGAGAACTGGTTAAATAAACTATGTAGGATGTGAAGAGAAATATTGACTGACCTGGAAAGATCTCTGAAAATAGTAATAATAATAAAAAAACTAATAAATATCTAGCACTTACTATGTGTGACTACTATTCTAGGGTCTTTATGTGTAGATACTGTCAATGTGCCCAAGTGAAGAAGAGTAGAGAACAGATCAAGGAAGAGTCTCCCAGGTGAATGAAATGGCATGTATGATGGTTCAGAAGCAAGAAAGGACATGGAATATTGTTATATACATAACGGAAGCATATGCACTGGGTGAAAAAACAACCAGAGATAAGGCTGGAAAGTTGAGATGGAAATGGTAGGAAGAGGTAGCATGACCGGAGCCCAGGGCCAGTTAGGAGGTTGTTGTTCTAGTCCCTGCAGGACGTAACTGTGCCTTAAATTAGAACAATGGTAATAAACATAGGTAACACATTCATGAAATAAAGTCAGTTCAATCTGGTAACTTGGATCAGCTGTAGGAGAAGAAAGAAAGCAAATCAGGTTGCTTTATAATTATATATTAGTGGTGTGGATACTGTCAGGAATTGTGTTTGAACTTATTAAAATGGGGATCCCTACTGGACATCCAAGTGGGGATGTGAAGTGGGCAGTTAAATACACATGAGTTTTGAATTCAATCCAAACTGGAGTTTGAATCAGCAGTGTGTGCCTCTTATTTAAAGAGACTAAATTAGCATTGGTAGAGAAGGTTTCCCTTCTGATCAGTCTGAGGACTGATCAGATCAGTGATACGTATATATGAATAAGTGAAACCATGTGAGATACTCACTTGACATAGTGAAACTATGTGAGATACCTTTAAGAGATGGGGGAGAAGCAGCACAGCAAAGATGATTAAGAGGAGTGTGGAGAATGTGAGAAATCAGGGGCGAAGTGCCCTAGGAATTCAAAGAAGAGAATGTTTAAAAGAGACCAGTTGCTCAATTGAAAACTGTTCCCTTTGGCTGGACACTTAGGAGGTCACTAGTGACCTTAACAAGAGCAGTTTGGATAGTGGAGACTAGACTGTGATGGATTGAATAGTAAAAGCAAAGAAGGAAGTTATAAAATTGGGAAGGAAGGAAAGATAAGTAGGGTGTATATGGAATGAGGTCATTTAGAGAGAAAAATATAGTATTCAATAACAAATTTCTCATCTAAGATAATGTCTATTTAGATCATAACTGTGTGATTTTGAACAAGTTATTAAGTTCTTCATCTAGTAGCTGTTGAGTATTAAATACTTTGGCTGAGTATGTCTAGTATATACTAAGTAATCAAAAATGGAAATTCTCAAAATAAAATAGAGGGGTATCACTATTATTTTTAGAATCATGCGATTATCATGAAACACCATACTCATAAGAGAGGAAGTGAGCCTGAACTTGAAATAGATTTTTAAAAATCTCATTAGTACCAAAACCACATAGACAAATTGAATAAAGATTAAAGAAGAGCCACCGGGGTGAGAATTCATGTCCTTATTACTTGTTGTTATTTGTCATCCTAATTACCATCAATATAGCTTAACAGGTAGCCTGGTCTCCAAGGGAATCAGGGTGACTGCTTATCTGACTGGAAGTGAAATAAATGTTCACTCCTGGGAGGTGTTATTTCTTTCGGCTCCAAAGAACCAGCTGGTGCTATGAAAACAGTTAATTGGATTTTTCCACCTCCCTCAGAAAAAGCTTCTGAAAGACCTCATTCTCTTTTCATATGGGAACATTTTATTCACAAAAATTTCATTGTAGTATCCATCTATTCAAGTCTTTAAGAAGAGTTGGTACCTCATCCAGAGGATCCCCATATGCCGTTTTGACCAGAGTGAATATGAGTAATTATTGAAGGACTTTTCTTGTTGAGAGGGATGGGAAATGCTTTTTGTTCCTAAGAAGAAATGACTCTTAAGGTAATTAATGGCTCTGTGAATTATAGATGTTACTCGGAAAAGTTACGGTTATAAGACTGTACCGACATTGTGCTGTTCGATACAGCAACACGTGGCCGTTGCGCACTTGAAATCTGGCTCATGCAACTGAGGAACTAGATTTTTTATTTTATTTAATATTCATCAATTCAAATTTAAAAATGGTACTTAAATTATTGGAAAATATTTTAGTAAGTTTTGAACAATTTGAGTATGGAAATCTAGTTTTCTAAACTATAAATATATGTAATATAAATACAGATCAAGTATTTTTGATGAAAATTTGGCATCTGAATGGAGATGTGCTATAAGTGTAAAATACACAGCAGAGTTTGAAGACTTATTATGAGAAAACCATGCACTATCTCATTAATAACATTCCATATTCATTACATGTTGAAATAATATTTTGGATATATGGGGTTAAATAAAATATATTTTAAAAATTAACATCATCTGTTTCATTGTAATTTTATAAGGTTGCTACTGGAAATAATTAAATTACATATATAGCTTCCATTATGTGTTTATATATACATTTGAAATGTCCTTGAACTCTATCAAAACTTCCACAGGGTATATGGAAACAGGGTGGCTGTCATTTTGTTCCAGGATAGTGGACTTTATATTAAAATTATTATGCTAATCTTGAAGCCTGTTTGGTAGTGACTGTCTGAATCAGGCACATTTTAAAAAGTTGTAGTGGAATCTTTGGAAATTTGTCTTATTTTTTCAGTTTCTTAATTTCTGTATAAAAGTACGGAGAAAGTTTTATGCAATATGAAATTCATGACAGTTTCCTTTATAATCAGAAAAATTGAAAATAATTTGTACTATGAAAAATGGTCAGGTAAAGCATACAACATTCTTTTTTTTCTAAAGATTTTATTTATTTATTTTTAGAGAGGGAAGAGAGGGAGAAAGAGAGAGAGAGAGAAACATCAATGTGTGGTTGCTGGGGGCCATGGCCTGCAACCCAGGCATGTGCCCTGACTGGGAATCCAACCTTCGATGCTTTGGTTCACAGCCCATGCTCAATCCACTGAGCTACGCCAGCCAGGGCTCCATAAAACATTCTTAATTGAATACCACAAATTTATGAAAAATGCCATGCTGACAGAGCAATGTGTAAAATATTTATCATCCATTGTGAAATGAAGAAATCAGTATGTAAATTTGTATTTGTATTAAACTTAGAGTAAATTTCAAATTATAGCTATGGATAGATAGGAACTGGGAAGGGACATGAAAAAGAAAAATAATTGATTTGTTAGACTAGTGGAAATGTGTCTGTTTGCTTAATGAAAGGGAGATATTGCTTTGTATAATCATTAGATAATAAACATAATTGTTATATTATTAACATTATAACTTATATGTTTATATAATAATAAGCATATAGTGGCTCAGAAAAATGTGTTAGAGTGAATAGAAATATTTAAAACTTTCTTTTAGTAACTGAAAACATTCCTGGTTAATCATATTATTTGGACTGAATTAAACTGGATTTCTTCACATAATTAAGGATAAGCTTCTTTTCCTTCTAAATTGCACCAAAATCAAATGTTCTTCTCAGGGTCACATTACCCAGGCAGACTCCTACTCACTAAACACTGTTCTGTTGAGGTTGTAGGACAAAGAGGATCAAAGAGACATTTGGAAATGCAGTGCTTTGACTGTTAGAAGACAGGCAGGGTCGAGACTGTCAGACACTTGCAGATGTGTGAAGAACAGCCTTCTACCCAAGAGCAAGGAAAAGAATGTCACCGAGAGGATAATCCTGTGCTAATGTGGAGTGACAGCACCGTGACGCTGCTCTCTCTTCCTCGCCGGAGTTTCCACTTCCCTTGTTCCAGTTCACCCTGACAATGATGTGCAGCCTAATTACTTTTTTTGGCACGGCTTTAATTGAGGCCCTTTTATCCCTTACACTCAGCATTACATAATTGTTTGCATTTTTTTCTTGTTAACTCTTTCCAATAACTGCTTTAGTCAGAGAATTTCTGCTGACTTTGAAGGCAAGAGGTATTCCTTTTCTTATACTTTCAAATCTAAGTAACCTTGTCTAAAATCAGTTCATCAGCAAGACTTGAAGTAGGGTTATAAAAATGTTATTAGCATACATAAGTCATTAATTGTTTCTATATTATAAAGCAATTGGCCCATAGCACTTCACAAACCTGGCTTTAGAGAATGAAGTGATTGGAGGAACACAATTTGAATGCTGAAGAAGGGTAGTTTGTTTTAATGGATTAAGCTTGGAATAATATTCAAGCGACAAGCTTACAGGTGCTGACGTTTATTCTTTCCTTATATTAAATAATGTGTAGGAATAATTCTTGTTTACCAGTTATTCTCAGCATTATTCAGGCTAGACTATTAGTGCTTTAGAAGCAGTTTGGCTAAACGAAGAAAGAGGAGGCCTTGGAATCAGAAATCCTGGGATCTAATTCGGTCCCTGCTGTGTCAGGCTTTAGGGTAAATGGCTTAACCTCTTTGAACTTTAGTTTCCTCATCTTTAAAGTATGGGTAATATCATGTATCTCTGCATTGTTATGAGCATTAAATTAGCCAAAGTATAAAAACCACACAGACGCTACTGGCACATAATTGGCTCTCAATTAAGGAGAGCTCTAGCGAGCACTGGGCCCCACTGACATCTAAAATACTGAGGAGCGTGCAGAGAAGAGAACAAAAAATTCTGCTGTAGGAAAATGGGTAATTTTCAAGCAGATTTTAAGAATAAAAAGGAATTCAAATTATTCGAAGTGAATGTATGACAATTACTCGCATTAGGTAATAGCCCTCTTCAAAACACGAAGGAAGGTTATGAGGGGAAAAAGGGAGTTGATGTCTTTCCAGCTCCGTTCTGAAAAAAAGAAAAATAAGTTAGCTTCAGTTCCAACAAGTGAGTTAGCCTCAGCAAAAGGACTCTCGTTTTATCTGTGAAACATAAGACTTAATTCCAGGAGAGATTTCAGATTTTCCTGGGTGGAGACGAGTGGTTGCCTACCAAATGTCCACTTGCTTTTTGTCTTTCTTTACGATACCCAGAGCCTCCTTCGCTTATCCATCCTTCCTCCACCCAGCCCAAGAGTTTGGGGGTGGGGGGGAAGCTCCCTCTTCCCCTAGGTCTAGGGTTTGTTCAGAATTGGCTTATGTTAATGAACACATGCATCGCCCAAGTGGTCATGGGAGTTAAGACGTCCAATCAGAATGAATTTCAGCACTCCTGCCTGACTTGCTGGGAATTAAGTTCTCTTTCTTCATAAAGCTCCGTGAGATATTGAAATGTGAACCCTGGAACTGTGGCAACCATTTCAGAATTATGACAGAAGCCAGTCTGAGGGAGGAAGAATGGAGAGAAACCAAAAGAAACTAGGACTCGGATGACATTGCAGAGCTGACCAATCAAATTCACAGTAGCCCACCTGACCTTTGGACTTTCCAGGTTCGGGAGCCCAAGTCCCTTCTATTATTCAAGTGTTTTTTTTCTCTATTTCAACACAGAGAGTAATAATAGACCCGGCAACCATCCATTCTGAAGTTTTATCTTACGTTCAAGTATATTTGTATTTCTTCTATCCTAAATGGGCTACAGACATTATCAGGAATAGCGGTCATGACTTCTGTGTATTTTGGATCTCCTACCACACCTAAGATCTTGCCTTTTGTGCAGCCGACCCATTCGAAATGTTTGTTTGCTGAGGGCCGTGACTGACTGCACCATCTGCAGATCATATTGTATTTTATGAGTCTCAGCGGGCGCACAGATTGGTTTTTAGGTTATCTTCAACCCCTTCTCCCTTGCTGGGCTATCACTGTCATTATCTTTCAGACTGGGAAAATAGTTTCAACAAATGAGTTTGCTACCTTTCATTTAGCTTTCTGCCACTCAGGTGCTAAGCCAGAGCCTAGACTGTCAGGGGGAAAAAAATAAAGAAAAGGTTTTAGGGGAATTCTAAAACCATCATAGCAGCCATCGCTCATTTTGAGGAAGTACTAAATATCTATAGAAATAAAACTCCCAGAACTCTTGGAAAATTAATATTTTAATTCAACTCTATGCATGGCTTGCTCTTGCAATATTACTTATAATAGAAAAACTGAACCGTTAACTAATTCTCCTTCAAACAGCTGGTGGTGTTAGCATTTGAAATATGTCTATGTGAGGAAAGATTATGTGTGAGGTAAATGTGATTAGTGTAGTTCATGGCCTGCCATGGGCTTCAGAAATCAATGTTGGGTGAATGTCAAATCCTCATCCTATATGTGATCCCATAATGCCCTGCTGTTCCCACATGTCTGAGCATCCCTGTCATTGTTATGTTTCTTCCAACTAGTCTTGCTGCTTCCTTTTTCTCCTCCCAAATAAAAGCTAGTGACCAAAAGCTCTTATAATTAGCTTATGTACACAGGTAATAATAATTTAGCTAACCCTTTTCATTTCTCTGAACCCACTTTGGCATAACAAAAACTGTCTCCATTGCTTCCCATTGAAAAAAAAAAACCCACAATTTAAATCACAGACTTTCCCCTGACTAATTCTAGGTAGGAGGTTGTTTCTAGGTAGGACGTTGTAGAACTCAGGACAAGTTACAGAAAATGCCCTGGATTGTAGGCCTCCTGGTGTGAATGGAATTGAAGTTCTCTGTGTTTGCACAGGACAAACAAAGAGCAAGGGCTGTCAAAGGGCAGGCTTGTTTCCAAGTTTCTGACCTTTAAAAGACTTGCAAAAATGGGAATGTGTCCTCAGCATACTGAGGATTCAAGGCCACAGGAAGAGAAAATGAAACTATACAATTAAGACAGTAATTTTTCATCACAGTGTTCCCAATCCCTTTCTGAAGCCATCCAACAGCCTTCAGTAAGATACTAAATTAATTATGTTCTTAAGCTTTTCTCCTACCTCCCCCTTTGTAATGGCCTGCCTGGGCTCCTAGCCACATCGCCCCTCCTCCATACCAGTTGCAGCCCTCCATCCTAAAGTAACCGTTGACACTTACGTATGTTTACCACATATGAACCACTCCTCTGGCCACCTTCATATATTAATTCAATCCTCCTAATAACCTTATGAAGTAGATACTATTATTAGTCACAATTCCCAGTGGGGAAACTGATCCACAGAAAAGTATTTGTCCAAAAGAATATACCTAGCAAAGGGCAGAATCAGGATTGGAACCCAGGCAGACCAGATCTAGGAGTATATACTTTCAACCACTGTGCTCCACAAGCTTACAGCTGACCTCAGGTTCTTGAGATCAGACTGATCAACAAATAGGAAAAATTATATGGTTAGATTAGCAACTAATCTGCAGCTCAGACTTGATCTGATTTCCCTTGGACCTCAGTTTCCATGACTAAGTCAGTATCTCATCATCACTGCTTGCTCTTCCAAGGTATAGTCCATGCCCAGCATAGCTAATTCTTTGGAACTAATGTCTTGGATAGAATCTCCAGGACCAGATGCTGGAGCTTGGTAAGTAAGTACTCTTTGCCTCATTACCAGCTTGTGGACTCTTCTGCTTGCTTCTGCCTATTATTCATCACAAGACCTTTCTGTGCCTGTCTTGGCCTAGTCTTTGCCCAGTTTTTTAGTTATCTGACTTTCCCAGTGCTGGCAGGATAGCTCTCTGGACTTCCTTCATTACTTATATCACATTACATTGCATTACATTATATTGCATTACGTTACATTACATGCATTACATTATAGGACTTCCTATCCATTACAGAGATATTGTAAGGATTGCATAAGATCATGCATTAGAAAGCACTTTCAAAATTATATTACACTAAACAAATGTTAGGCATTATTAGTTCAAAGAACACTGTAGAGTCTTTAAAATATGAAAAGAGTAAGTGATTTCTACGGTGCATCATAAACCAGCCCAGTAATTAGTTCTTCTGTTCCCATTCTCTAAGCTTCATAGCAGGTGCTGATGTATGGAGCAGAAAGAACCAAATGCATTAGGAAACCTAAGAGCTTAAGATAGTCATATGCCTTCGATACGCAGGTCTCTGGAGTCTCTCAGCATATTTTCAGATTCTTCAGCACCCTCTTCAAACCTGTGCTTTCTTCATTGGACCAGAAATAAAACTTTTTCTTAGACTAAGTCAGAGATTGCATGCACGCTGGTAGTTTACTGGGTAAATTTGGTTCTCTGATATGTTTTGCTTGACAGAAAAATAACCTTTTTTTCAAAAAAATTGTATATGAATTCATTTAGATGGTATTTGTAGGTTGAGTTCTCTCAGCAGCCATCTTGAGCCAAGGATTTGGTGAGGAGTTATTTACGAAAAAAGTGTTTCCAACAGAAACTGATAAAGAGGTCCCGAAGCAGGATAAAGCAGGGGAAAAGCCAAGGAAGGATGTGATTTCAGGTGACATCCCAGACTCAGCCTGACCCCAGGGGAGCACTAGAGCCTAACTGATACCTTGGAGATTATTCTGCCTGTGTGAGGAGGTGGGCTTTTCTACCCCTGCTCCATGAATGCCAGGAGGAGTGGAAGGCATAATCTCTAGACACTTCCCTTGTCTTTATCAGAGATTAACTCTAGGGCCCAAGAAAAAGACTCTGATGGCCACAGGGCTGAAACACTAGCAGCAAAGCATGAGGAGCTAGAAAGTGGGTACACAGAACTGGGAAAAGGGACCTGAGGGCTCCTGTGGGGGTACCAACAGATGTGGTACATGCCCCCCAGTTTGCCACAGTCTGACCATTCCCAATACTTGCCCTTGGCTACTGGAAGCTCCAGGGTTTCTATAACAGAGGGACTGCGCATGACACTCTGGTTGGAAGGGGGTTCCTGGGGCCGGGGCCGGGGCCGGGGCCGGGGCCGGGGCCGGGGCCCTGTCTTGAGTCTGTGGTTATTACTTAGCACTTGACACAAGATGAAAAACAACAGTTGTCCATATCTGAGAATGGGGGATGTAATGGAGGTGGTGGAAGTTGGTGCTCCTGCCTTCCTGAGACCCTCCCCATCCCTCACTGTCTTCACCACCATGTTCAGCCACTTCATTTATTTGGCCTGGCCCTGAAGTCATTTCAGTTTGGTGCTGTATAACTTGTGTGGTAGAAGATTAATGGGGTCCTGGGATGTCAGATCTAAAAAGATTTAGAGTTTCAGAGCTCTCTGTTAACATTACAGATTGCAGAAGGAGGCTCCAAGAGGCGTTGTTACCCTTGTAACGTCACAGAGTTAGTTGTGGGAGAAAATGTGGTATGCCTTTGTCTCCGGATTCCCGTGGGGTTGCTGAGTCTGCAGACCAGCATCACCCTGAGCTTCTACACCTGGATTACTAAACTGACTCTACAGAGAGATCAAGTTGGATGAATTTATTAAATCTCGGAGCGCAATGTAAATGTTTAAGTGTGTTTGTAACCTCAAGAAATATCTTCTGCTGAAACTGATGAGTTTTAAGGGGTAGCAGCTACAGGTTATTACTCAGAAAATGGAGGACATTAAACCTAATTCTTTCTGATGCCTTTCTAATATCTCCTAAATGTGTTTTATATCCTTAACGTTTTCCAGAAACCCATCTCTTAAAGGTCTTGCTTGATTTTTGTCCACTAGAGATGATAACTGTGGTAGCTCAGGAAATTGGCTTATATTTCACATTTAAAAAATGTAAATGACTTTACAGCTGTAACCTTCTGAACTATTTCAAGCATTAGTTTGTTGAGGATATATTCCTAGAGACACAGAATGCCAATTCCATGAGATAACGCCCAAACTAACGTTTAGCACTGTGGTTGTCATAAAGAAAGCAGTCAATACAAATTTTAAGCAATAGCAAAAATTGTGTAAAGAACAGCATACTTTTGACTTAGGTTGGAGGAATATTTTGAGATGCCTTTCATTTTCATATTTTACAACATCTACATGGGAAGCAGGAAACATGACCTGGGTGATTTGTAGGAGACCGTTCTGTGTGGCGTGGGCCCAGCTCCCACTCAGAGATGCACAGGACCCATGCCCACAAATAAGTTCTGTGGGGAATCAGGCCTGCAATGTGCCTAGGCTGCTTTGAGTCTTGCTCTTGCTAAAAAAAACTCCCTCACCCTGAATTGAGGACATTTACTGCAAAGTAACTTCCTAAAAACCATGCTAAACCTTCCAAGGATGATTGTAACCAGTTCAACCACTTTTGCCTTTTCATATGCAAATATCCCTCTTCTGTGATGTGATTGACAGCATTGGCTCCTTTGTTTTCTGTCAAAGGTAACCAAAGGTAACCAAGCGAACCTGTGCACAGTAAATGAGGACCGTCATGTACTGGGTGGAGAAACCCAATACAGGCCTGTCATGGCAGAGGCCAGGCTTTGGCTTCCCTTGAGAGAAAAACCATACTGTCCCTTTTCCTTCACCAGACTCAGTAGTCTGTGTGAATGTCTCATTTCATCCATCACAATGCGGACACTGCAGGCTGGTGTCTGCATCAGTGATTATTGAGACAGTTCTTGAAAGATTGAGAGAGGTCAGCCTGAATAATGGATGTTCTTAGAAACTGACCCAGGACAACGGAGACTGGGATGATGAGCTAGAAGACAAATCTGTGGGTTGAAATATGAGATCCCAGGTGGGTTGAAGCTGGAGTTGGGGCAGGCACAGTGGGAACCTGGGAAAGCATTGCAGGGGATTAGAGAAAGAGAGGCAGAGTAGAGACTGCAGGTAGAGATTTGGGACTCTCAGTTCCAGCTGTGTTGTAGCCTGGGGTACCTGTCCTGCTCTGGGGAGGGCTAGAAGCAGCAGGCTCTACCACAGGTCTCCAACCTTTTGGCGTCTCTGCACCACACTGGAAGTTGAGTTGTCTTGGTCCACACATTAAATAAATTAGAACACATAATCACAAAAAAAAATCTTGTAATGTTTTAAGTAAATTAACAATTTTGTGTTGGGACACATTCACAGCCATCCTGAGCTGCATGTGGCCCATGGGCTGCATGGGGGACACCCCTGTGACTGAATGATTGAGGATCACAGACACTGAAAGCCTGAAAGTCAAGCTCTGCCTGCAAACCCCACGGTTATTCTGGACAGCTAACAATTAGCTCGATGTAAAAAGCTCTCTCCTTTATCTATATTCACGATGGACATCTGATGGAGTCATTTGATTCACATCAAGCTGTTTGACAAATGACAGTGGGTATGATTTATTTTGCTCTTAAACAATGCAAGTACAACCGAGATGTACGGTCTCCCTTTCTTCTGCTTTCAGAAGATGGTATCCTTTTAGCTACAGGAACAAGCAGAAGGCTCCATGCTAGCACAGTGGCCCCCAGATCCTGGGTCTTTCCTTCTGCTCTGTTTGCTGTCCTATTCCTTCTGCACACAGTGCTGGTGTTCAGGAGGTTCCCTGCACATGATGGGCCAAGCCAGCATGAGGATGAAGTGGATCAAGCCTCCCTTTCTTGCCCCATGGATCATTAAATTGTCCTAAGATCATCCTATCAGACCAAGCAGGGAGAGAGGCAAACTTTATTTATGTCAGGTTAAGCGTTTCAGCACAAGTTTATAAGGAAGGAAGGTGAAGGGTCAACTTCTCCCTCCCCTGGATGAGTGGGAAATGGTAAGGAGTGGCTTCCTTTTTGCAATTCTCTGTATGAGGTACAGACAGACAACTTCCTTTTGCTAAGAGACTTATTATACCAAGTCCAGACATGCCTCACAAACACAGATATTTTCTTTTCAGGATGGAATAAAAAACAAAAAACAACTCTTTCTGAGGAAGGAAATATTTCATCAGTTAGCACAGCCCTGTCCAGCCCTTGGTGCTGGTGAGCCCCATTGACTGTGTGTGTCTGATTTCCATTCTGCTCTGTTCCTCCACAAACAATAATAATAGAGAAACTACATTAGTCTTTTAATGGCTAATTTGTTTTCATAACATAAAGTGCTCTGGATTAGGTTGAATTCTCTTGGTTTAGCAGTAAGGAGAGATTTTAATTCTTCTTTGCATCTGCAATACCCTAATGAAAAAATATATTTTCCAAGTGTTACTTATGATGACAATGCATAAAGGAAACCGAGCTAGGTCTTTTTCCAGTAATCATGCCTTCATTTTGCTACTGCTAGTCTCTATCTGGAAAGCATTGGTTCTGGATTGAATCGCAAAATAGATGAAGATGTCCTAAGCCAATCTTGTGCTCTATCCTTGCTCCTGCCCAGCCTCAGAGGCAGAGGAGGCTGCTTTCTTAGATTCCAAATGGTCCTATTCCTCTCCAGCAAAACCTGTTCCTGATTATCTGTAATAGGATTAATAAGAGCTCAAAGTCCTTTCCAAGTCTATGGTTGGAATAGAGCTTACCAACTAAAACTCCCACTGGAGCAGACAGATGATTAAATGAGGACAGGAGGGAGATAGATAGCTCCTGTTCAAGTCCAGACAACTGTGGAAATGAATCAATCTGACCTGGAATTGCCAAGTCTTTCAGTTTTTCAGGAAAAGTTGAGATGCCCTGGCTGGGTGCCTCAGTTGGTTGGAGCATCATCCCATACACCAAAAGGTTGCAGGTTTGATCCCTAGTCAGGGCACATACCTAGGCTGTGGGTGTGATCCCTAGTCAGGATGCGTACAGGAGGCACTGATTGATGTTTTCTCTCACCTCAGTATTTTCTCTCTCTGTCCCCTTTCCTGTCTCTCTAAAATCAATAAACATATTCTTGGCAGAGGATTTTTTTTTTAAAGCAGGAAAGCTTGATTTTATGTGATTTACAGTAATGTATATAACATGATACCATTTAGGTAAATGAGAATACAAGCACAGAATCCCACATCAGACTATCTACCTAGGAGAAATGAGTGAATACATTCACTTATAGAATCATGTACAAGAATGTTCACAGCAGTTTTATTTTTAAAAACCAAAAATAAGAAACAACCCAGTGCTTCCTATTGAATTCTGGCCTCCTAACTTATTACCAAAATCACCTGTTGATAATACAAGCCAAGTCGAGAACTACCTTGACAAAACCTACTTTAGTTAGGTGTCTCAGATTGGAAAGGGCAAAGTCAAGACATCTATGAATTTCTGAAGTTGTCCTAAAAGTTAGTCTTTTAGTGTAAGGGAGTGGGTCTTGGTTCAGAATGGGCAAGGGTAATAATAATTTGGGGTTGGGGGACACAGCAAAGCAAGGCAAAGATTTAAGGAGAGTAGGGTTATACAGTTTTTATACTTTCTGTTGAAGAGCTTCTTTTGGGAAGTTCCTAGAGTGAATAGAACAGTGGTTTGCAACTCTTACCTTCCTGGACAAGAGTTTCCTAAAATAGTAAAATTATACTGATGATGCCCATGGAAGAGCAAAGTCATGTTATTGTAGGAAGCAAGCTGCATGAAATTAGATAGCTTGGCTTCTCACCTCCAACAAGAGAATGGATAAATTGTGGTATATTTGTAAAATGGATACTCCTGAGCAATAAAAAATGAATAAACAACACACAATAGCATGGATGAATTTTGCAGACATAATGATGAGTGAAAGAAGGCAGATGGCAGAAGAGAACATGTAAAAAGTCCAAGAAAAGGCAGAACTAATCTACAGAGATAGAAGCCAGACTAGCAGTTACCTCTGACGGAGAAAAGCAGGGAAGAGTTGTGGTGTTACTTGGGAAGGGCACAAAGGAGCTTTACAGTGTGTTGGCAGTATGTTTCATCTGGGCGGTGATCACATGCAGATCCCTATAATGGGTAGTCATTGCGCTCTACACCTAAGATTAGTATTCTTGATGCACTTTAATACCTATGTCTTACCTAAGTTAAAAAACACCCAAACCCATTCCAGTATGTATTATACACACTAAAATGGTTGTTCATGGTGGAGATGGAAAGGATGGGGGAGACGTATGGGCATAAAGGAAAAGTATGAAAACAAGCAAAAAAGGAACCTTGCAAAAATCAAAGGTGACAATGTGTCATGAGCTACAATAACATAATGATTCACTCAACTGTCTGCTTTTCAAATTTAAAATTATGCATATTTAAAATATAACGTTTTTAAAGATTTAATTTATTTATTTTTAGAGAAAGGAGGACGGAGGGAGAAAGAGAGGGAGAGAAACATCAGTGTGTGGTTGCCTCTTGCACACCCCCTACTGGGGACCTGGCCCACAACACAGGTATGTGCCCTGACTGGAAATCAAACTGGCGACCCTTTGGTTCACAGGCCAGTACTCAATCCACTGAGCTACACCAGCCAGGGCATAAAATATATATTTTTTAAAAAGGTAAAACCAGTTATGATGCATACATATGCCAAACATTTTAACTCATCAGTGAGGTAAGGAGCAAGAGGTTACAATGGGTTCAAAGGACAGTTTAAAGAGCACACTTATAGGGGATAAAGAACTCTGAAATGAATTTCCAAATAGATGCAAAATGGGTCTATTTATCCACCTATGCAATAATCAATTGCATCTCTTTGTTCACAATTAATTTGCATTTCTCTGGACAGGAATCCTTTCTATTATCAGTTTTCTACAACCAGTAGAATTGTAACAAATACTAATGATAGTTAAAGAAAGGGTTAACTTGGATGGACAGCTAGAGAGTAAACCACCACTCAGTCTTTTATATGCTTCCTGTACACATACATTCAGAAAAAGTGCACACACAACATAAATTTAACACTTGATGTATGCACAGGCCTGTTTTAACACATGAACATGATTTTTCAAGTGCTCGTTTGGAATGTTAAAATATTCAGGTACAAAGTGACCTGAAAGGTCACATATTTAAAAAATACCTCAGGATACAGAAATGGCACTTTCTTGTAGATTCTTGGCCCCCGGTCAGCAGGAGGGATACATTTCATAGAGAGCCTGTTCTTCCAAATGTCTAGAAATCACCCCACCTCAGCCACTGATCTTCATGCTGGTGAGGCTGGATGAGCAAAATAGAACCAGGGGCATATATATACATGGGCAGACTGGCAGGTCTCGGAGGGGAGGGGAGTGGGGGAGACTGGGTAAAAGGAGGAGAAGAGATTAGCCAAAGACTATATATGCATAGCCTGTGGACATGGAAAATAGTGTGGTGAAGGCCAGGGTGGGGGGTGCACCGGCCATGTGGAGGTGGGCAAGGGGTTGCACAACGGGGACATCTGCAATAGTGTAAAAAAAAAAAAAATAGGCAGCCTGTTCTTCCAAACGTCCAGAAATTACCCCACTTCAGCCACCGATTTTCATGCTGCTCCTGATTTTGAAATCTGATTTCAGTGTATAATTAAAAAACAATTCTTCTATGAGAGGAGCTCATGTGGATTTCTGACAGAATACCACGATGTCATTTTCATGGTCGTTTGTCTTGTCAGGTCTCTCTCTCAGGCAGCGGGAGAAGGTGCGGCCTGATTCTTGATCGTGAGCCAGGAGGAAAGGCAGAGAGCTCTCAATTTCACAAAAGGAACAAAGCTTCATTTATAGTGCACACTGCGCATGATAGAATTTCACGAGTCAGTCAATAGGATAATTAAGTAGTGTAGGTCAAGGACTCGAAACAACCATTCAACCTCCTGAAAAATCCATTAGACAGAAGCTTGAGAAACATTACTTAAAAGCTGCAATAGTTAATCATTTGTGCATTCGTGCTTTTTGGCTGCTAAACAATGATGAGAAAATAATAAAGCCCAAATTCTCAGCAACATTACTTTGTCAAAAAAAAAAAAATCATCTCCACAACACAGTAATCTTGTTTTTTTCCCTCCATTGTGTGGATTCCCTGCTCTTGTCCTTTGCTCCTGCGGTTTCCTCTCCCTGGGCTGGCTTCTCTCCTCTTCAAAGTCCTTGTTCTAGGAATCGTCATCCTCTCTGGGTAACTTACCGTGTTAAATGGTTTTCTCCATCCTAAATCCTGAATCCCTCTAGCACTTGTCATACATACTCTCTCCCGGCTGTTCAAAAAATATCAACTTTATTAAACTGTAATTAACATATAATAAAATGCATCCATATTAAATGTAAGTTAGATGGTTTTGGCAAATATTTTACACCACTCTAACCACCACTGTTATGACAGGAAATATTTCCATCGCGTCAAAAAGTTTCTTCATGCCCTTTGTAGTTAATTCCCTTCCCCTGCCACCACTTTGATCCTCCCCCCAGCCCAGGCAACTGCTGCTCTTCTTTGTGTCACTGTACATGAGTTTGGCCTGTCTAGAGTTTCATATAAATGGATCATATGGTATCTACTCCAGAGTCCAGCTTATTTGGCTCAGCATAATGCTCTTGAGATTGATCTATGTTGGTGTGTGTGTCAGTATTTTGTTCATTTGATTGCTGAGATGTATTACATTGTACAAATATAATGCAATTAGTTGATCTCTTCAACTGTTCTTGGGGATTTGAGTTGTTTGCAGTGATTTACTACTGTCAATAAAGCTAATGTGAAAAATGTCAGGCCCTGGCTCATGTGGCTCAGTGGATCGAGTGCTGGCCTGAGAAACCTAAGGGTTGCTGGTTCAATTCCCAGTCAGGGCACATGCCTGGGTTGTGGGCCAGGTTCCCAGTGTGGGAGCATGTGAGAGGCAACCACACATTGATGTTTCTCTCCCTCTCTTTCTCCTTCCCTTCCCCTCTGTCTAATAGTAAATAAACAAAATCTTAAAAAAAGAAAAGAAAAGAAAAACATCAGGCTCTGATTAATGTGGCTTAGTTGGCTCGGCCTTGTCCTGCAAACAAAAGGTCGCTGGTTTGATTCTCAGTTAGGGTACATGCCTGGGTTGTGGGTTTGGCCCCTGGTTAAGGCACACACAAGAGAGGCAACCAACCCATGTTTCTTTCTCACATCAATTTTTCTCCCCTCACTTTCTCCCTCCCTTCCTCTCTCTCTTAAAAAAAAGTCAGTCTTTGCATAGACATATTTCATTTCTCTTTGCTATACATACACACACAATTGTATGATAAATATATATTTAAAGAAAACTACTAAACTCTTTTCAAAGTGGTTGTACCATTTTACATTCCCACTAGCTGGGTATGAGATCTTCAGTTCTTCCATATCCTCACCAGCACCTTCTATAGTCAGACTTCTTTATTTTTTGCTATTCTAGTGCAAGCGTGGCAGTATCTTATTGTGATCTTAATTTGCATTTGCCTGAGTGCTTTCTTATGCAGGTGTTTTTTGCGGGGGTTGGGGGGGCTGGAGCTCAAACACTCTTTGATTTGCAGTTTGAGGCTTTTTCTCTATTCCTCACGCTAGTAGTTCCTCCTAACTATTGTGCATTTGCTCTGAAGTGCTGTCCTCAGATTGTCACAGACTGGCTCTCTCTCTTCTGTGAGATCTCATTTCAAATGTCACCTCCCCAGAGAAGTCTTTAATTACTCTTCATTACCTTCCCCTGTTTGGTTGTGTTCAGAACACTTTTTTAACTATTCTGAAATTATTTATGTGTTTGTTTACTTTCGTAGCATCTGTCTGTCTCCACTAAACACTGTAAGAACAGAGTCTTTGTTTGGTTTGTGGTCAATCAGGACAATTAAACAGTATGGATCAAGGACTGAATATAGCCATTCAAGCTCCTGAATATCTATGGTTCGAAAGCCTAGGGAACATTATTTAAAAGCTGCAATATTAGATTCTTGGTGCATATTTAAAAGGGCTTTGTTGCTGCTGTTAGGACAGTGCATGGAACACAGGAAGTGCTCGATAGGCGTTTGCTGAATAAATAGCAGTGTAGGTTTCACAAAGTGCTCTCAGAAGAGCCGCACTTGAATCATTCATTTATTCAATGCACATTTAATGAAAGCTGTGGAAATAGAGCAAGCATCATGAGGATATAAAGACGAACAGTTATTCCCACTCTCAAGTTGCTTATGATCTTCTGGTAATGATCAGCGTTGCTGGATTTAACAAAGAAAAATATAGGAGCCCAGTTGAGTTTGAAATTCAGATGAACAACACTTTGAAGTTTTCAGTATAACTATGTCGTAAATATTACATGGGATATACTTCTACTAAAAAATATTTGTCTTTTTATCTGAAATTCAAATTGAACTGGGTGCCTTGTATGTCATCTGACAACCCTGGGCAGAGATGGATCCTCAGAGTGAGAAGTTACAACATGGTATTGTTATAGAACAACAAGGGGCCAAGGGGGGCCAAAGCAATGTACTATTACCCGAAAGAAAACTCCAGGTCTATTACGTCCTCCGCCTATAGGAAAGATGTCTCTCAATGCCAGAGATTCGTGAAAAGGAAAGGAAATGTTTATTTAATGCTATACAAACTTAAAGTAGTTACCTAATGTCTTCATCAAAATCCCAAAGTCCCTTAAAATACCCACAAACACACACAGTCCTTCCTTCCCCCTTTGCCCAGTCTGGGTTACCATATCTCAGGAAAGGAAATATAAGTCCTTGGCTCAGGCAGCCCCTGGTTCTTCCCAGTAATCCATCTACAGCTGGTAGGCCTTCCTCGGTTCCCAGCACCATCAGCTGTGTCGCCGGGATCTCTGTTAAAGCTGTATGGTGATTCCCCCTACTAATGCTGCAGGGGTCCCCACCCTGGCAAAGGTGCATGGTCCTCCCTCCCCCAGGGCCACGGGAGTTCCCACTCAGCCAAAGCTGTGTGATTCTCTCCCGCAATGGCTGCCACATATGGGTTTAAATCCCCACACCAATCTTCCTCTGCAGCCCCATTTCTGACTCCTCCCACACTTGGCCACACCTGCCCTCAATCTCCCATTCTTTCCAATCTTTTTGGCGGCCGTCGTGGGTCTGGGCAGCAGTGGCCCCCTGTCATGGAGCCAATCATCTCCAAGCTCCCACACAGGCACTGTAACTCAGGGGACCTGCCCCCCAGTTACATCTTGAGGGGGAAGTTACTTGAATTCCCCTGACTCAGAGCATGGCCACAGCTATTTAACATATCTATGTAACCAGTCAAAAGTTAGAGATATGTTAAATAACCACGCCAGAGGTTAGCTGCAAGGCTGTTGCTATGCAAAACAGCTCTCAATGGCTCTGCTCCATTTGTCCCTTCCCCCAGCCCACACCTGGGGGGGGGGGCAGTGTGAGGACATCCTAATATATCCTGAACACCTTGAGTTCTGGACCCCATTTCAAATGCCCATTTGGGGTCCCCCCTCTTGGCTGCACCCTGTAACAGTATTGGACTTGCAGTCACGGAGGCCAAGACACAGACTGAGGGAACGCAGACGGACCAGCTCTGTTGGACAAATCGGGAAAAGCTTGTAAAACAGACATTTGCACTGGATCCCAATAAATAAATAAGAGTTTGTCATTAGAATTAGAGAACAATGGTGGGAGAGAGAATGTGCACAGGATAGAGTTGTGGGAAGGTTGGGTGGGTTTGGAAAATATGACTTTTAGTGCCATAGAGGTTTCGGTACCCAAGAATTTTCGGGAGAGAAAATAGCTAGAGCAGGAAGAAGCTAGAGGGCAGGTAGGGTCGGGTTATGAAGGACCCTCTGCCTAAACTAAGAAGGGTTGTTCTCCAGACCAGCATTTGCCAGACTCTTCCTATTTCTGCCTTTAAAAGAGAAATTCTGGAACGTTTTCAGGAAGATATATCATCTTACAAATCCTTTTCAGATTTATTTTTTAATAATTTTATGGTGTATTATAATTAAATGTATTGAAGAAAAATATACAACCAATTTATTATAAAGTTTATTTTAAATACCTCTTAATGTCAGTAATCTATGAAAACAATATATGACTATTCCCTAATTAATAATGAATGCATGCTGTTTAATTTACTTTCAACTCTGGTTTATTAACTCTGTGATAAATTAGGATATGAAATATTATATTGTGTCTGGCTTTGAGGCAAAGTATATACTAAAATGTGGAAATTATATTTAATTTTGTTCCACAACATAAAAAAGAATACAAATTCTTTTCCTAACCTGATGTTGGCATTTTTGCATTTGATTAAAATATTGATGGGCTTCTGTCTGTCTTTTTATGTTTTACTTTTTAAAAAAGATTTTATTTATTTATTTTTAGAGAGAGGGGAAAAGAGGGGGAAAGAGAGGGAGAGAAACAACAATCAGTTGCCTCTTGTGCTCCCCCAACTGGTGACCTGGCCATACCCAGGCATGTGCCCCAACAGGCATGGTGACCTTTTCTGTTTTCAGTATGACACCCAATCCACTGAGCTACACCAGTCAGGGCATATTTTGCTTCTTAATGACATGATAGGAGATAAGGTTTCCGGCTCCTCTTGATAAGTAACACGTGGCAGGTATTCATGGTATTTACATCCAGCAGATTAAATTACATTCCAGCTCAATGGAATATAATTGCCACTACATTCCCTCCTGTTAACACTGTTTTCATAATTACTAGATGTGCTCTCAAAGCTTTTGATAAAAATCATGCAATTTACAGATCTATTGAAGTTTCACTTGATGCAAATTAATTATTATTTTTCCTCCTCATCATCTTATCTTTCAGTGTTTACTGTGTTGATTGAACCTGTGGTCCACACAGCTTAATGAGTGATTATAAGGCTAACATCCTGCAACCACCATTCACGTCGGAAGACAGGCTTTCCTACCACATCCTGTCCCAATCTGAACTCATCCTTCTCTCAAGAGTAAACACTATCTTGAATTTATGATATTTGCTTCCTTATTTTTTCTGTGCAGTTTCATAATCCAAAGGTACTAATTCTAAACTCTGTAATTTACTTTTGCCTCTTTTTTAAAGGTTTGCTTTAGAGTCTCTTAATTTACAGATTTCCTCTTCACCTCTCTCTTTTTTTTTCCTTGTGATCATTTGTTGTAGAAACATGTTTCTCTGGTAGTTGCCCATGGCCTGGATTTGCTGATTATATTCCCCTTTTACCATGTTTCTCTATCCTTTGTATTCTGCACAGCTGTGTGTGGATCTTGAGCCTTCTCTGAGTCAGAATTGATTTTTTTTAGATTTGATTACATAGGTGGTAGTATGTCTTTCATCGGCGGGCACATAACATCTGATTATCCCTTTTTTTGTGCCCTGAGCTGCTATGGATGCCTAATGTTCAGATGATTTAATTCTTTAGGGACTGCAAAATGGCAGTAGTTGCATTCTCACTTTTCTTCTTCATTTATTTGTTGAAAATTGTTTATAAAGAGAAACTGTGCCTTATATATTATTTAGTTATATAGTGATATAGTTCATATAGGGAATGCTGAATAAATAATTCTTTCTTTTTATTTACCAATTTTCAAAATAAATAGCATCTTCAAGGTGAGCAACTAGCTGTGCGTCTGTGTATCTGGGTGCATGTGTTTATGTGTATGAGAGAGAGAGAGAATGAACTCATGGATTTAAACATTATGTGATGTTTTTAAACCTTCCACACACATATATTACCCTTATTCATACTAAAATTGTCCCAACTTTAGAACAACTTTTTAATGGGGCTCCCAAGGCTGCAAAAAATAAAATTTTAAAGTCTTCTTCACAACAAGATTGTTCAGAAAAGACCATGAAGGAGATAAGAATTTTATACCCGAAGGGTATGGCGTGGCTCACTGAAGGAATTTTGTTTTGTAGTCAGTGCATACAATATTTTAGTGAAAATTGAATTTTGCTGTAATGTCATTCATCTCACGCCTGTGTGGGTGGCAAGATTTACCAAAGACAAGCAGTAGTAGAATGTGAATCACAGAAACTCTGTCTGACTTTAAGAGACATAAGAGGTTGTCTGACAGGTCCCAACTATCCTTCTTGCTGGGGAATAACCATGGCTGGCCTTGAAGAGGAACTGCCCTCCATTCAGGTGATGCATCGCGGGGCTTTGACAGTAATTCTCAGCCTCCGGAGCCTGGAGCTGTCTGCGTCCATTCCTGTCCTCGAGCCTCTTCGTCCTCAATTGCAGCCTCTCTTACCAGACTCGACGTTTAGCTCTGTTGGAACTAGAGTGTTCATTTTTTTACTAGAATATTTTAAACATTAATAACTTCTGAATAGTGACTATCTGGAATTCAAAAATTTTAATTTTCTCATATATGTTTCAAACTATTTTTAAAAAGAAAGAAAACATTAAACATAAGTTCCCATTTATTCTTTAAACTACTCCTATTTATCTCCCTCATTGCACAGGCAACCACTATGCCAATGTTGGTGTATATTCTTCCTGTGCATACTTTTATGCTTATGTTCTATGTGTACATATCTATGAAAAATATTTAGAATTGTGTGTTCTCAAAGTTTATATAAATGTTATCGTACTGTATGGCACCTCATCCACTAACTGCTTTTCTCATTGAACATTTTGTTTTTAGAATCGAAACATGTTGATATATCAAGTTCATTGACTTCACTGTGACATAGTATCTCATCATTTAAACACATACAAATTTTCCTGGCTGGTATGGCTCAGTTGGTTGGGCATCGTCCCATAGGCCAAAAGGTCACTGGTTCAATTCCAATTCAGGGTACATGCCTGGGTCACAGGCTCTGTGCTCTGTTTTTGGTCACGGCGATTGTAAAAGGCAATCAATCAACGTTTCTCACTCACTTCAGTGTTTCTCTCCCTCTTCCTGTCCCTCCTTTCCCCTCTCTCTAAAATTAAAAAAAAATAAAATAAAAATAACACATTAAAAATAGATGAATTTATCCATTCTCTTATTAATATACAGTTGTTCTAATTTTTTCTTAGTAAACACAATGCTTCAGATAACATCCTTGAATATGCATGTGGGAGAGTTTCTCTAGGGATGCACGTAGCAGAATTTCTGGGGCACAGAGGATCATACATCTTCAACTTCATTAGATGCTGTGAAATTACTTTCTGAGATGGTTGTGTTCATTTACACGCCCACTAGCAGCCGTTGACAGTTCCCATTTCCCCATATTCAGTGTTATTAGACTTTAAAATTTTTGCCAGTCTGACGGGTAGGAAATGGTTCCTTGTTGATGTTTTCAGTTGCCTGATTACTAATGAAGTGAGTACCTTTTCATATATTTATTGGCCATCCTTTTATTTTCTTCTGCAAATCATAGGGCAGTGCTCTTCAAATTGTGGGGGCTGATACCTGCAATCGGGGTAGGAGGTACTTCCACACTGGCAGTGCTCACGCCCTCCTCCCCAATTTATACCTTTACCTTAAATCCATGGATCTCCTCACTCTCCTGTGCATTTTGTGTGTCAGGTATCCGAGAGAATAACATAAGGCAGGTGAGCTAAAATAAAGATGAAAAATAAGAAAATAAGCTCTAGATTGAAAACAAAAAGCAGGATAACAGAGGCCCTGGAATCTACGTGGGCTTAAGCATTATATGATTCTCTCTCTGCCTTTTTTGTCCATCACATTGAGAAGACCACTAGTAGTACCATGTTTAACTGAAGACCTAGCAAGTGGATCATAGAATTTAGATTTTAGGTTTTGCCCTTAAACTTTGTAACTTTGCTTTTGGGGGTCTCCACTTCTCTCTTCACAGTCTTTGAAGGGATGTCTTCATTGGCTGGCGATTTGGGTAGATGAACAGATTATGCTGAGGTGGCCTCTGTTGTGGGTAAGCGGGGTCTCTGGAATTAGGTGCTAGGTTGATTTCTGGTTCTGTCACTTACTAGCTTTGTCAACTTGGAAAACTTCCTGAACTATCCTAGATTTAGTTTCTTCAAGATAACAATAGTTCCTATTTCATAGGGTTATAGTAATGATTTATGGAGGCAGGATACGTAAGTACTAAAAATGGTCCTTAAGACACAGTTAAATTCTCAATGTCAATTGCAATTAATGCTTTAAAAAAACACATAAATGAAAATGTACTATATAAATTCAACATTCTTGTCTTGAACAGAAGACTCAGAAAGTTCATATGACATTCCTAGAAGTAGATGATATTTTCCATGAGTGATAAACATACCAGTAACTAGGGCAATTTAAATGGAAATAATTCAACTGCTAATAGAATTTCAGCCTTGTTTTGGAAAAAAAATGACTATATTATGAAAGTATTCATTCATTAATTTATCAAACATTTATTGAAGACTTAAGATGTGCCATAAGTGCCCTCTACAAGACAATGGGAAAATTAGAAAGTTACAAGATACTTAATATCTGCCATTAAGAATTTGAGTAAGGGGCTCTGGCTGGTGTGGCTCAGTGGATTGTGTGCCAGCGTGGGAACCAAAGGTCACTGGTTCAATTTCCTATAAGGGCACATGCCTGGGTTGCAGGCCAGGGCCCCAGTTGAGGGTATGCAAGAGGCAACCACACATTGATGTTTCTCTCCCTGTCTTCCTCCCTTCCTTTCCCTGTCTAAAAATAAACAAATAAATTCTTAAAAAAAAAAAAAGAACTTCAGTAGGGGGAAATAGCCACATAAACAAAGTAGTTCAACAAATTTTACCAGGGTCCAGTGGGAGCACAAAGGGGGAACGTGTGAATTTTACATAAACGTGTCAGGCACGCTTCCATAGGGAAGCAAGTAATGAGGAAGGAGACCTCTCCAGTGTCTTTGAAATCCCAATGTAAGCTGCTGTCAGGTGGAGCTGGTGAAGAACTCTATGGCGAAGGACGGGATTGGTAGGAGAGGCCTGGGAACACAGTCAAGCTAGGAGGTGCTTGAACTAGTAGTCTGGGGATTCATTGCCAGACTAGACAAGCAGGGTAGTCATTGGTAGGATCCAAAGTGATGATCAGGAATACAAAAGCACGGTCAAGTTCAAGGCAGGGCGAAGGCCTATCCGAAAACAAGAGGAGGTGTGTTGTTTCGATGTAGCTGAAGGTTCAGGCTCGTTCCATCAGCAGGCCTCCGTGGCTGTGTGGAGCTCAGCCTTGGGGAAGTGTGAAGTTATTTCAAGGAACCCTGCCAAGTTGAACAGATGCCGCCTAATTTGCCATCACCTAAGCCTGGTTTTCTGGTTATTTTTCCTTTTATTCTAGTTCATGTGGGTACTCATGTCCTTAGCACAGTTTTTGCTGATGTGTCCTAAATTTTTTTTAAAAATCCTGCTTTAAAGTGTCTCATTTCCACGAAGCCATATTCAGGCAGTAAGATACGTGACTGTCTGTATTATGTGAAACGTGTCTTATGGAAATTGTGTTTGGTGGGTTAGATATAAAATTACAGCATCCTATTTAAGGGCTTTAGGAGGGATTCCAGGAGAAGGTGGCTAAACTGTGATGATTGCAGGTGGAGGACGACCTGAGAAAGAGTGGCTGGATATCCCAGCTACAGGATTAATGTACCAAATTTAAATGCTGAAAGCATGTCCAGTACCAATATCTATCACCAAATGCGTGCCAGGACAGTAGCTGACTTGGCAAGTAACCCACATCAAATGCTTTGCCTTTCTACTTGTGCCATTAATATGCTCTCTATAGATCAATGACTGTGAAGTGTGATGAGAATTCTGTCCAGATAAAGAATGATTCATCATTCGCTCCAGGAATGGCCGGCTTCCTGGCAGGGCAGTGTCACTTCTGTAATTTTGCCAAAGTTCACAACTGGGGGGGAAATAATTAAACCCAGGCATGAAGCTCAGAAGTCTTTGAAAGCTTCCCGTAAGGTTACCTTCTGCTTTAGGATTTGAGGCTGAATTCAAGGGTCATCTTCTCAAAAAAAATCAGACACCATCTGAGTCAGCATATTTAAAATACTATTTACTTATAACCCCCCAGACAGCTTTCTTATCATTAATTCAAAGAACACCTGTCTGTCTCCCTTCACATCTTCTTCATAAATTATTTTTGCCCCAAGACAAAGATATCCTCTGTCACTCGGCCAAGTCCTTACCCACACCCTGGATACACAGTAATGGAAGAACACAGATGGAAGTTAATTGCTGCCATAAGTGAACTTAGCCTTCCTGGATACCAGAAAAGTAGCTTCTTGTGGTTTAGGTCTTTCCTGAAATCCATAGTCAGACAGAGTACAAAGCTACCCTGAATCTAAGGTATTAAGCTGGGCAGGAAGAACCTAGCTCACACACTAAGCATAGTCTTAAAGTTCTATAGCCTCAATTTCCTACCTGCAGTGGAAAAGCTCAGGAGGGAGGAGGGAGGCCAGCCCGACTTGTCTAAGTTCCTGGGACCTAACAGATAAAGGCAAGGGTGTATGTGTGCAGGGGCAATTGAAGGACGGGGTGTGGCGCTCATTGTAAATGAATGAAAACACAACACAGCAGAACAGGGTCTAAGTAAATGTCAGGAGCAGATATGGAAGAGGGCATTGCAGGCAAATCTTGAAACATGCTGTTGCCAGTTGTGTGCTTCCTTCGCCCTCTGTGGGGCAACGCACTGGTAAGTCAGACACGCATTTAAGGGAACAGCCTGTGAGGTGTTTCCTTTGATTCCCTCTGGTCATTTAGCTTTCTATGATCTGTTCTATTCTGCTTCAAAGTGAAGGGCAGAATTCCATGATTGTTCTTTCAGCCACATCCTTCCTAATGAGCCAAGACTAGATCAAGCTATAAGGCCTTCGGGAGCCCACCACATCTTCTCAATATTGGTCCACTGGGGCTGGCCTCTGGGCTGTGAGGCAGGGGATAGGATCTCTATGGCCAGCAGAGAAGAGTGAAATTTTGGTGAAGGCACATGAAAGAGGGGTGCCGGAACACAGGTAATGGAGCAGACCTTTTCTGTCACCCAGAAGCATTCCTAGCAGAGGCCCTCTGGTCTTTGGCATAGGTGGGGGTATTAGCAACAGGAGAGGAATCACATGGCCGCTGTAGAAATGGTCTCCTCAGCTGTAGAAATGGAGTATTCTGAACCCAAATTTTGTGCATTATTAGGTAAATGGCTTCCCACCTGGAAGGATGGGAAGTGGAAAGGCAGATGGAATTTTTTGAGATCTTTGAGTAGTATCCAACACAATGAAAACATAAAGAAGTTACTGGAGTCAGAGATTGTGTGATTGGCTCTTCCTTGGAAAGGCAAGATTTCTTTGGTGATCAAAGAGGCAGGAACTGATACATAGGATGGAGGAGGACAATGGTGGAGAGGGGACATATCCTTTTTTTTTCATAGTCCCAAGTAGAAGTGTCCTGTACACAGGGAAAGCAGTCTGAAATAAAGTCCATTGCTAGAATGCCCCCATTTAGATTTAGAACTCAGAAAGGATATATCACATTCTTATATCACCTTAGCCTGAACCTGAATCCCAAAGTCTTTGGTGGTGATGTTAAGGTTTCAAATGGAGTCATCTAGGGTAGTTCCTGAATGAGTCTTTCACATCCTGAAACAGATCAGATCATCCTACTAGATTAGAGGCCTCTGAAGCCCTTGACCCTGAGTCTCTTTGCATACCTCTGGACCTCTGATAGGAGCTAACTGCATCTTCTGGGTCAGCTGAAAACTGGGGTTGTATGGGCAAATATGTCATACACCAACAAGTTTCCAGGGCCTGGTGGCTTCCCATTATCATTGGTTTTAAGATATTTATTTATTTATTCATTCATTTATTGTTTGTTTGTTTGTTTGTTTGTTTTAGTGACAGGGGAAGGGAGGGAGAAAGACAGGGAGAGAAACATCAATGCACAAGAGAAAGATCGCTGCTTCTCGCACGTCCCCAGCCAGGGACCTGGCCCACAACCTAGGCATGTGCCCTGACCCGGAATCAGCCTCTGGGTTTGTGGGATGACACCCAACTCACTGAGTCACACCAGTCAAGGCACTATCATTCACTTTAGATTGAGCTTTCTGCCTGGTAGGGCCAGAGCTGGGCAAGGAGATCACAGCGATTCCATCTTAGGCTTTTGCGGGTTAATCTCCTGGTCTGGCCCCATAGCGGTCCTGTTGTCATCAAAGAATGCTCAGATCAGGGAGTTTTGTGATTCCAGAATTGGTGAAGACAGGTGATTGCCATCTACATCCTGTGAAAATCATCAGAATCGCCTGGAGACGTTTTTAAGTTATAGCATTCCAAACCTCTAGAACTTGTTGTACAGAAACAAAAAATTAGCCTTCCTCAGGTGGTTCTTATTATCAGCCAGCATTAGGAACCACTGCATGCAATACATTTGGATCCAGAATATTGAGCAGAATCCTGTCATTCAGCGAAGTATTGTTCTTGCCAAACTGGTCAAGATTGTTGGTACCCTGGATGTCCAGCTTTATGGAGGCAAAGCTCACCAGAAGAGCAGGGATCAAAGGGTAATCATGTAAGTTGAAGTTGCTGTCATGTTTTATATATTACATCAAGCTTCTTATTCTTCTTGATACTTATAGAGGCCCTTGTTTTCTGGAGAACACCCTAGTGAAGAGAACTTGGCCTTGGCATCCGCCAGAGCACATCTGTGAGGCAAGTAGGCAGGAGGACAGCTCCTCAGCTTCCTGGTCTGATGACATTTCTTGGTCATCCTCACTCGCCTGATATTTCAACGGTCTATCCTGGTTCAGATACGGAGGTGATTACCTGCCATTCTTAGTTTCCTAGGACTATATCATCATTTCTACCTGAGGTCAGAACACAACAAGGCACAGGAAACCTTGGTCCACGTCCTTCTCCTCTATTAAACTGGCCAGGTGGGAGTTTAGTCGGGAAGCAGGGGGATGAGGAACATGTACAGTGAGTTCACTGAGGCAAAAGAAGTAATGGTGACAGTGAAGACGTTTGTACTGCTGGTGGCGATGTTGGGCACGGTGGTCATCTTAATGACACTGGTGGCGGCTGCGGTGCAGGAGTGATGGTCACAGTCTAGGCGGATGCCCCAGATGGCGCCTACTACCTGGGCCTGGCTTCTGCTTCATCGTTTTCGTGTAATGGATGGCGGTGAGTCAGCTACTTCTAAAAGACTGAGAACAGAGCGAACAATATATAAATCAAAGTTTCATAAATTAAACAGTTCCGGTTTGACTCACACGCTAATTTCAGAGGCATTAATTTTTTACTTCTGTGTGAACTTTCATTGTCAGCGATGGACCATTTTAACCATATTTGCCTCTGTGAAGGAACCTCTAAATGACTACTGGAACTCATCTGTAAGAAATCATTTTATAATGAGTATTTGACATATATGACAATCTATTAAATTTTCTGTTTGTCATCAGATAATTTTTTTACACTAATAGAAATACACTGTATCCTCCCTGAGGCAACATAGCTTCAGCAGAATAATATTTAAAAGCATTAAAAGACAAATTACCTACACACTCCATTTTTCCCTTGGGATGTTGATAGAATATTCAGTTAGGAAGTGAAAATAAATAGCAAAAATGTGCTAATGATATTCTAAATATTAAATTAAAAAATAACATTTTGTGGCAACATGAAAAATTTTCTCTCCGATGTTTAAAAGTGCTGAAGACAGGGTATTAAAAAACAGAATACTTATTAAAGAGAATAAATAATTTCATTTAAATTCCATTAAAAATATGTTCTACCGCACACACCCCAATGTAATTTTCAATAAGATAAAATGAATCAATACTCTTATAAACAAGTCAGTCTGTTCACTAAGATTATTTTAGTTTTCTTACGTTCCCTGTTAGTATTTGCTTTTTCATTATCATCATCGTCCTATTATTTTGTTGGCCAGTATTACATGTGAGGCACCATGCTGGGCATTCTACACAGAGACCCCCTTTAAAGCTCACAACAACCCACGTGGTATTTGTAATTGTCTACATTTTACAGATGGAAAAAAAAAGCCCTGAGTCTCAGAGATTTTTAAGCATTTCATCCAAAAACATATAGCCAGTAACTGGTAAAAGCAAGGATAAATTCAAGATCTAATTAAGACCAAGATTAAGTTCTTAAATGCTATATGATTCTTGTCCACAAGCATACATAATTTTTACAGAGTATTTGAATTCTATTTTTTTCTCACTTAACACTATCTCACATATATTTTCTGTGTTTGCTACACAATCTTAATTCAACTTTCTGGGACATTGGCCATGATCCTCCACTGGGACGCACTGCCCTCTAGTGGAATTATGTTTATAAAGGGCTTTTCACCTTCCTCCCAATCCCAGGATGGAAAGCAGTTTTCTATTGTGTAATGATTGTTACTATTTTATCTTAAATATGATAAAATGTTAAGAGATCCTGTTTCTTGTCTCATTTGATGTAGAGAGATATGGTTATTTTCTATTTTTGAGGGGTGAGTGTGTGAAAAATAACATGAACCCCAGGTTAGCTCAGAAATGAACTTCAAAGAATATAAGAATTCATTGTTCTTGCTGTTGTAATCAACATGGCCGCTTTGTTCTCTGAAGTAACAGGGTATTTCGGGCAGCTTCCTTAAAATTACATTTAAAGGCTTGGGGATACATCAAATCGTGTTAGGACCAGCACTGAAAGACAAAGTAGACTCTTTGGGGATCCATAAAGAACTTGGAAATACATTTAAAACATGGGAAATTCAAACAGATCAAGATTTGTTTTTCCACTGAGCTCACATTAATCCCTCAGTTTTAAATATTTTTCTAATGAGTCTCTTCCACTTTGCTGTTGTTGAAGAGCACCATTGGATGCAAATGCACAATTGGATAACCTTGGTTTCATTAGGGAGAACTTTGGTTAATGTTGGATTGTTTTAGAGAAAGCAAATAGTTTTTCTTTTTTAAGTGAATTAGGCCATTATTTCTGCTATTGTTCATCAAAAAAGAAGCCCTGAGCAACATTGCTGATGCTATCACATGAAAAAGAGCTGACTGGTGGGTCGTAATTGCTTTGTGCATTGCCAGTGGTACACACTGTGGAGAGGAGGGGAAACCTGCCAGTTTCATCTTTATTAGAGAGCTGGCTCTTAATTAGATGGCTTGTATGCTTAGTGAATGGCCGATATGGAAAAGGAGAAGCAGCCCTGACTGGTGTAGCTTGGTGGGTTGGGCGTCGTCCTGCAGACTGGAAAGTTGCCAGTTCAATTCCTGGTCAGGGTGCAGGCCTGGGTTGTGGGCCAGGTCTTCGGGTAGGGGCGAGTGAGAGGCAATAGGTCCATGTTTCAGTGGCATGTGGATGTTTCTCTCCCTTCCCTTCTCCCTCCCTGTCTCTAAAAATAAATAAAATCTTTAAAAATAAGAAGTAACAAAAAAACAGGCTTAAATAGCATGTAAAATATTTACTAAAAGACAAGAGTTGTTCATGGGTTCTTAAGGGAATTATATCTCTTCACAACCTACATTAAAATTGTTGATTTCCTCTAACCTTAGATTTCAGGATAAGGGAGAAGTTGATGAAAACCTAATAAAAAACAATATTTTAAGACAAATATACAAAAATTACCCACACAAAGGATATAGAAGTCCAAGACAAAAATGCCCTTAAAGCTATAAGATATGTAAAAATCATGAAATATACATTAAATACACTCATTTTGTTCACTGAGTTACATTTCTTTTTCAGCTTTTTTGTGATATATTTGGCATCCAACCTTGGGTAGTTTAAGTGTACAGCATGTTGATTTGCTACACATATATTGCTAAATGATGCCTCCATGGTGTTAGCCAACACCTCATCACCTCACATAATCATCATTTTTCTTTTGTGCTGAGAACATTTGAGATCTACTCTCTTAGCAATTTTCAAGTAAATAATACAGTATTGTTAACTATAATCATCACGTTGTACTATATATTAGATCCCCAAAGCTTACTCATAACCTAAAGTTTTTACTCTTTGACCAAAATCTCCCAGTTTTCCCTACCTCCAAGGCTGTGGTAACCGTCATCTACCCTCTCTTCTTTTCATGAGTTCAGGTCTTTAAAATTCCAGCAAGAAGTGGTATCACGCAGCACTTGTCTTTCTCTGACTTATTTCACTTAGCTCAGTGCCCTCAAGGTCCATCCGTATTATCACAAATGGCAGGAGGTTTTTCTCAAGGCTGGATAATATTTCATTGTGTATATACCATGCCTTCTTTATACATTCATCTGTTGATGGACACTTAGGTTGTTTTCATATCTCGGCTATTGTGAATAATGCTATAGTGAATATTGGAATGCAGGTATCTTTGAGGTCTTTTTTTAAAAAAAATGATTGTTGTTTGAGTACAGTTTTCTGCCTTTCCCCTCTCTCTTTGAGGTCTTAACTTCATTCCCTTTGAATATACATACTCGTATATATCCCAGAAGTGATATAGCTGGATCATATAGTAATTCTTTTTTTTTGAGGACCCAATTTATATTACCACCAACAGTGCACAAGGGTTCCCTCTTCTCCACGTCCTTACCAACACTTGTCATCTCTTATCTTTTTGATGACGGCCATTCTGACATGTACGAAGCGATTACTCCTTGTGATTTTGATTTGCGTTTCCCTCATGATTAGTGACATCAAGTATCTGTTCATGTACCTGTCGGCCACTTGTATGTCTTCTCTGGAAAAATGTCCATTCATGTCCCCTACCCATTTGTAATTGAACTATTCAATTTTTTTGTGCTATTGACTTGTATGAGTTTTTTATACATTTTGGATAGTAACCTCTTACCAAATGTATGATTTCAAAATATTTTCTCCCATTCTGTGTGTGGGGCTGTTCTGTGCATCACAGGATGCTGAGCAGCATCCCTGGCCTCCAACTACTAGATGCCAGTAGCAACCTCTGCTTTTCCCACCAACTGTGGCCATTGTCAGCATCGTCAAAAACCTTGTACGTATGGCATGGCTGTTCACTTAAGAGATGGCATAATAGTACAACATGGCAGATTCTGTATTCCAAAGATGCTTGCCTATATATATATTTCCTATCCCACTTGCTTTTCTTATAGTGTGACCTTGACTTGCCCCATCTGTCAATGGAGGTGTATGGCCAAGGAACGAAATCTGTGTTCCTTTTCCTTGAACCTGGGTGGAACTATGGAACTGCCTCGCCCAATATAAGGTGGCAGATATGACACTATGTCACTGAGGCTAGATTATAAAGGCAATACAGCTTCCCCTTGGCTCTCTCTCTGGATGCTTGATTTTGGAACGTCTCCACCATGTGGTAGGGAAGCCCAGGGCCTGTGGAAAGGCTATGCATGTGTGTTGCCCCAGCCAGGCCTCTGCCACAGCCAGCACCAAAACCCAGACATGTGAATAAAAGAGCCTTCAGATGACTTCCACCCCCGCCTTCAAGTCTTCAGCCAAGGCCCCAGACCTTGTAGAGCAGAGCCAAGCTGTCCCTGTCTGAATTCCAGATCCACAGAAACCATAATGACAGTAAATTTAAAAAATCTGAAGCCACTGTCTTTTTGAGGTAATTTCGTACACAGCCATAGATAACTAATACATGTAGAACAGATCAGATCCCTCCCCCAGTACATATAATACATAAATAAATAATAAAGAGAGTCTAATATTACTTGGTTAGGAATAAGATTAGCCTACACTACTGCTATGACCCTGTTCTTTTCCACCACCCACAGACATTCCAAGAAGAAAGGAATCTCAAGCTTCCTGAGTTCCATTAAAAACAAAACGACCATACCTAACCAGATTCTTCCTTATTCTACCACCTTTATCTCTAGTTCACAAAAACATCATCATATTGATTTAGGATATGGCAAGCACTGTCAAACTGAATCAATTAACATTTCAGGGGAATTTTTATTCCTCCAAGCAAACCACATTCAGCTCCTGGAAACACATGAACTAAAGGCCATGGGTTTCGTTTTATTTTTCGAGCCACATGGGCATTCCCACCCGCTACAAATAAGAGACCTATAAAGGTCAGACTGTAATATAAAAGTCATCTCCACTATAATTGCAAACTCTGAACAGTGATATCCCTTGGAATTAAGTGACTTTAAAGTTTTAGAACAAGATAAATTAGTTAACTTTTTATGGTACTTTATCAGTTGAGAGAGATTTTCTGTTTCAGGTAACAGAAAATCCAACCAATAATGGCCTAAATAAATGCTTATTTTTCTCATGTAGTAAGAAATTTGGAGATTGAGACTGTTGACATTGGTTCAGAGGTTGACCATTATTAGGCCAACATTTCTGTGATTCTCTTTACCTTTTCTTAGGCCTCTTGAACTGCAGTCACATTATGGCTGCTGTAGCTCTGGACTTTGCATCTGTAATCAAGCCTTGAAGAAGGTGAAAAGGAGAGAGGTGGTGCTGTTACAGAACAGACAAGAGGAGGGGTATGTGATATACTCTCACCAGAAGGACCCCCCCACACACACTAGGTTTGCTATGCCTGCCACCAGAGGAAAGACGTCTCTCAACGCCAGAGATTTGTGAAAAGGAAAGAAAATATTTATTTAAAGCTATACAGACTTAGAGTAGTGACTTAATGTCTTCATTAAAATGTTAAAGTCTTTTAGGATACCCATAGGTGCACACAGTCCTTCCTTCTCCCTTTGCCCTAGTCTGGGGTACCGTATCTCAGGAAAAGAAGTAGAAGTCCATGGTTCGGGCTCCCGGCACCATCAGCTGTGTCACCGCCATGATCTCCAGTTAATCCAAAGCCATGTGGGCCTTCTCATGGCCCACCGGCAAGAGTCCTTTCACCCCTTTTCTTCCAGGCAAGGTCTCTCCAGCTTCCTAAGCCACATGGCAAAAGGGAGCACCCCAAAGCCGTGCGGTTCTCCCCCACATGGCTGCTGAGTTTGGGTTTAGATCTCCGCACCAATCTTCCTCTGCAGCCCCATTTCTGACTCCTCCTTCAATCAGTTATACCTGCCAGCATTCCTATATTATCCCAGCTTTACTGGGCTGTCATAGTGAGTCTGGGCAGGTGTGGCCCCATAGTGTGGAGCCAATCTCTACAAGCTTTCACACAGGCACTGTATCCAGGGTGAGCTGCCCTCCAGTTACATCTTGGGTGGAAATCACTTCCATCCCCCTGGCTCAAAGCATGGCCACAGCTGTTTAGCATATCTATGAAACCAGTTAAAGGCTATAGATATGTTAAATGACCATGCCAGAGCTTAGGTGCAAAGCTGTTGCTGTGCAAAACAGCTCTGCATGTTCCTGCTCCATGTGTCCCTCCCCCTAACTCACACCTGTGGTGGGGAGGGGTGAGGTCATCCTATATATCTTTCTAATATTTCCTGGACACCTTGAGTTCTGGACTCCATTCCAAATCCCTATTTGGGGCCCCCCTCTTGGCTGCACCCTGTTACAGTACTAGTTTCTCCTTGTATCTTATTGGAAAAATATCCCAAGTATAAGTGTGTGTTTGTGTGTGTGTGTGAGTGTGTGTGTGTCCATAAACAGATGAATGAATAAAGAAGATGTGGTATATATACACAATGGAATATTATTCAGTGTTAAGAAGAAAGTCTTATCATTTGGGACAACACAGATGGGCCTTGAGGGCATTGTGCTGAGTGAAATAAGTGAGAGAAAGACAAGTGCTGTGTGCTGTCACTTAGAGATGGAATCTGAAAGAGGATTTAACTTTCATACCCTGTATGGCTGAGGCAGACAAGGGAGAAGTTAGTTAGAATGAGGTGTTCAATGACTGAAATTACATTGTCTGAAATTACTATAAAAAAGACAATTTATCAATTTTATTACTATAAAAATGACAACTATTCATAAAATTATTGACCAATACAATGCATAGATTTATAGGGCCTACTGATGTGAACTCCAGCCAGCAGCTCCGTGTGTTGTGGCTGTGATGAACAAGTTCACACAGACTACAGAAGTACTGTGAGAAAAAGGGATGGCACGGCTGCTCTCTAAGTGAGAGAGAGGGCCCCAACCCCTGCGTGGACAGGCTTTTATTGCCTTTCAGGGTACATAACATGGAGGATGGTCCTCATTTACTATGCAGAGGTTTGCTTTAGATGGTTACCTTTTGCAAATAACAAAGGAAAGAATGTTGCTAATTACTTCAAAGAAAAAGTATATTTGCAGATACAAGGGAAAAAGTGGTTGAACTGCTTACACTCCATACTTGGGAGGTTTAGCACAGACTTTAGGAAGTTACTTTAAAGATCTGTAGTAAACATTTGCTGTCTCAATTCAGGGTGAGGGAGTTTTGGCAAAAAGCAAGCCTCAAAGCAGCCTAGGTACCATGCAGGCCTGATTCCCCACGGAACACTGATCTGTGGGCTTGGCTCCCGTGTGCCCCCTCGCTCCCCGCCGGTTTTCCGAATCAGGAAACTGACTCAGGAAAACTGCAGTGGGGCTACATTCACAATGCCATGTGGACAGGTTCCCTGTAGCCTACTACTCATTTAAACTCATTCATTTGATTTACAAACATATACATCTCAGGTTCCAAAACTGAATTTTTCATTGGTCAATCAGTATGTACAGTATAATCCCATGTTTTTGTGGAAAATAAATATGCAAAATAGACATTCAAAATAATGTAGAATAGTTACATATTAAAATATTGATGGAATTATGCATCTTCCCCCTTTATGTTTTCTCACTTTTCTGCAATAAAATGTATGAACTGTGAAAAGAAAAAAAAATAGCAGTACATAGAGAGAATTAGCATTCAAAATGTTTGACTTTTAAAAAGATAAATCAATGAGAGATAATCTGTCCTTACATTGGTATCTAGTCTTTCAAACTGATACACATACTTGAACATTTGATATGTTTCAAAATCCTAATATGTGGTAGTATTATCTCATTTAATCCAAACAGTTATGTGATAAAGTTGCTACAGAAAAAGCTTCATTTCCCATGTGTTTGTTATATAATGCCCAAATTTACAGTGTGAAACGTGAAAGCAACAATCACACACACTCACTAATGAACAGAATGCCGGTAAACCTCAACTGATCAGATACTTCTCTATTTGAAAACAACACATATTCTTGCCTAACACAACCATGTCTTTGTGTTGTTCATTTACTATTTTTGACTTACTGAGAACATGATCTCGGCACCTCTATTTATTCGTCTGAGAAATGGGGATGTAATTGTATTTTCTTCATGGAATTAATGAGCAGTTTAAGTGAATACATATCTGGCACACTTTGTACCACATATTTAAAAGTAATAGCTTCTAAAATTATTACATGGTCAAGTATAAAGGTTGAATAAATATTGTATATATAACCTCAGGGGCTTTTTAAGGGTTTGGAAGAAAAAAAATAGCACTATCATTATAGTGATAATATTTAAAGCCACAGAACTGGAAAAAGTCACCTAGAGAGGGAGTTTTGATCGAGTACCTGGAAAAAACAGAAGATGCTATAAGCACATTAATGAATTCGTCCCCACTGTTAGGAACCTTATTTGCTGAACCACTGACCTAACTCTATAGAAAAACTTGGCTCATGATGCTTACTTAAGATGTTAGCAAATGTCTTTTTTGTAACCAGTCAAAGGAAAAAAATTCTCATTTTGAAGTTGGTCTGGGGTAAAATTTCATTTCCATATGAATTAGCTTATTTTCCTTTACTGGACAATGGGAACTATGTGAACCATAAATTTTACCTTTTGGGATTAATTGCCACAACTTAAAGCTAAATCGAAAACTCATCTCAAGTTTAATTCACCAATTTTAAGTACTATTTTGCTGCTGTTTAAATGGATATTTATTGTTTCCATTTTTGTGGTTTGATATAATTTTGTGAAGTCATTCCAAATGCCTTGTGAAAGAGAACTGGTGGAAAAACAGTGGCGGAGGAGAGGAATGGCTTTGACCGATGGCTTCTGTCTATCATTTTACCCCCCCGGGGCTGGCATCACTCGCTGCCCTGCTCAGCCCCTCGCACCGGCTTCCCTTTGCTCCTAACCTGCCAGACTGCTCCCCACCACTAGGCCTTCACACCCCCACTTTCCTCTGCTCAGGACACACCTCACCCTGCTCTTCATGCAGCCAAAACCTGCTCATCTGTAAGTCCCAGATTAAATGCCAGTAGTTCAGGAGAGTCTTGCCCCTCTCTACATATTTTTATAGATCCTGAATTTCCACCCCCTCCATGGCACTTATGAAAAGTTTTGATTTTTTTCCTTTGGACAACCATCATCTTCTTTTAAAAACTTCCTTTAGCTCTTGCATCTCTATTTATTCAAGAACAAAGTCTCAATCAGTATTCACATTCAAAGGTAACTGGAGGTTAGCTCTCTCTCCTCTTTGTTTACCAGTCCCTCAGTGTGTGATGGTCAAACAGCTACAGGTCAGGCAGATCAGGTGTTTTTAAATAAGACCCTGCAAAGCAATAGCAGAAGGAAATAAATACCAACTTAGGAAACATTTCTGCTATTTCTTTCTCTCTGAAATATTCAGTCCACATTCAAATTTCCTCTATTATGCATGAAAAGCCTTTTACAGCTGTTTCCAATCTTGGATCATGTTGAGGTTCACACATTGCACGGGATTTTTGTGTCTCTTTAGAGTCTTTTATTCTAAAAAAGCCTCTCCATGGTTTTCAGAGTATTGACTATGTGGAATCCAGGTTAATGTTCCATTTTCTGGATTTGCCACATTGTTTCCTGACGGTGTTGCTTAAGTGATTCCTCTCTTTTGTTTTCTTTATAAGCTGGAAGTTAGGTCTAGAGCAGAGCTATCTAGTAAAAATATAGCATGAGCCACATGTGTAGTTTAAGATAGCCTCATAGCCACATTTAAAAATGTAAAAGGAAACAGACTAAATTAATTTTAAAAAGATATTTAGCCCTGACCAGGTAGTTCAGTTGGTTAGAGTGTCATCCCAAAACACCAAGGTCGTGGGTTCGATCCCTGGTCAGGGCACATACAAAAATCCACCAATGGCTGCATAAAACAATGATTTTTCTCCCCTCTCTCTCCCTTTCCCTCTCCAAATCAATACATAAAAATATTAAAAAGATATCATGAGACTTTTTTTAACTTTTTCCTACTAAGTTCTTTAAATCCTGTATGTTTTTTACACTTATACCACATCTTGATTTGGAGTAGCCACGTTTCAAGCACTCAATAGTCAAATGTGTCTAATGCAGGGGGGTCCAACTCACTTTCATCATGGGCCACATCAGCCTTGAGGATGCCTTCGAAAGGCCGAATGTAATTTCAACTCCTTAACAGTTAAGGAGTAGTTACATTTATAGAGTCCTAAAATTATTTCAGCCCTTTGAAGGCAACCACAAGGCTGATGTGGCCCCCGGTGAAAATGAGTTTGACACCCCTGGTCTAATGGCTGTTGCATTGAACAGTGAGGTCTATGGCCTTGATTAGATTCAAGATGAACATTTTTGGTAAGAAGGCTTCAGGGGTGCTGGTGTGTACTTCCCATCACATCATATCAGGCGCCTCTCGTACCTGTGTCCTGCTATTTGTGATGCTAAGTTTGAGCACTTGGATAAAGGTTTGCTGCCAGAGTTTTCCACAAGAAGAGGTTAATTTTTCCCCTTTCTAATGTGGAAAATAATTTATAGGTGTTCTTCGGCACCATGGCTCCATCTTGTTGCCCCACAATATTTTGCTCAATGATCTTTGGGGGAACGAATTATGATGCTGCTAGTTACAAAATAGTAACTTTCTATCATTCCTTTTACATCATTAGCTGTCGACCTTCTGCAAAAAGAAAAAATACATATTTGCTATTAACGGGGAAGGGGTTGTTTACATCAGGGATTCTCTTTACTCCTTTTCCTTAGGATGTGAGGACAGCAGAGAGCCCACGAGGACGCCTCACAGGAGTGGAAGTGCCCTGGTGAGGTAAGCAGCCCAGGAGAGGCAGGGAGTAAGTAGAAATCAGGAAGATGAATGTATTTTTTAGGGTAAGGCTAGGTGTGGTAGCAAATAAATGTCAACGTTTCACTGGCTTCACATGTAAGACTTTCCTTTTGCTTACGTAAAAGTCCTCTGTGGGTGTTCGTGTTTGACAGGCGGTCTTTCTCCAGGCTGTGTGATTCAGGGACATGGGCTCCTACCATCTTGTGGCTCTGGCATTACCTACGGCCTTGAAGTCCCTGCATCTAACCTGAAGGGAAAGAAAGAGTTCAACAGGGCATTCACCTCTTAACTGCCTTCACCTGGAAGTAAAACACACAATCCACACTTGTACATCATAGTGAGAGTTTGTCAGAGGGCCCCACTTACATGCAAGGTGTGGGGTGGGGCTGGAAAATGTAGTTCCTGTAGAACACCTACTTTTCAGAAATACCTGCTTTTTGTAAAGGGGACAGTTAACTGCTTCTTGGCTTTTTAGCTAGGATCAAGTGTAAAGGGGACAGTTAGCCATCACTGCTACCATGCAGCTGAGAGACCATTCACGGGCCAAGGATAGAAGAGAGCTGGCTTTTTCTTCTTTCTATTCCACCAGTGGCAGCAAATTTTATCTTAGTTTTTACTCTGAGTAGGAATAGGTAAAATTCCTTTAAAGTGTCTATGAACAGCTATAATTGCTATTTCAAAACAGAAAAAGGAAGGAAGGGAGGAGGAAGAAAAGAAAATCACAGAGGTGAGTATAGGAGGCATAGAAAAATACCTCATGAGTTGTTTCACAAAATGTAGTTGTGGGGGAAAATAGATGTAGGGAAATACAGGAGTAATCTAAACTGATGCAGATTTATTACATTTCTACACCATCGGTTCTCCATGGGAGAGGTGTTTAAAGCATTTACTGGTACATACATGATATTCAGAGTCTGAAATGTAAACATAACTTAAAATACTATCTTCTAAATAACTGCATGCATACTAATTCTTATATATTTTAGACATTCGTTGTCCTGGGATCTTGGCCTTAATAGTCACACACCTGACAAGGTCACATCTATGGATTTAACAAGTATGTATTAAATGTCTACAAGTGTCAGATACTGTACCAGGTGTTGAAGATACCTTGGTGAACAAGAATTACACAGTCACTGCCCTCATGAAGTTTATGGTCTGGTGGCAAAACAGACATTAAACTAGTAGTTACCCTTCCTCCCCAAGTCAAATGTTTTCAGTGATAATAAGTGCTATGAAGAAAATTTTCAGGGTTTATGAGGTTATAATTGGAAGGGGGGGCTCCAGGGAAGATGTTCCCGAAGTTTTGGCACTTAATCTGGGAGCTGGAAGATGGACAGGTTTGGCTACATAGAGAATAGGGGAAAGAGTCTTCTAAGCAGAGGAAAGAGGGAATTTGAAGGCCTAGTGGTGGGGAAGAGTTTCTCAGGTTAAGACAAAGAGAGGCCAGTGTGTGGGGCCTGGGAGGGACAGTGAGTGATGCCACCCACAGTGGGGGAGGAGGGCAGGGGTCCAATCCCACAGGGGCTTGTAGGTCAAGCTAAGGATTTTTAACTTTAGCCTAAAAATAAGGGGGGAAATCTGGAAAGATGTAAGCATAAGTGTCTTATGATTATAGTTGTATTTTTAAAAAGACTGGTAGTAGCTATGGGTTGGCTAAACAGTCCATATGGCTTTTTTTCCATAAAATAAATGACATTGTTCATTTTCACTAATAACTTTATTGATTTGGATATTTTGGGTATGTTGTCTGTCTCTCACATGGTCCAATGTTGATTATTCTCAATTAATGTTTCAATTTGATGGCTGTCAAATTCAACTGTTCTAAACCTGACTGTGGAACATCGTCCAGCAAGAAATCTCCAGCATGAAACTTGGCAAACTACTTTTAACACATTTGGTGAGTCACAGCATCTTCTCCATACACTGCAGAAATCTTTTTTCGTGTTTTAGTTGTGTTTTTACCCTTCTTGAAATAACAAAGCATAATATGCAAAAAAATGTTGCACATATTCTTCCGTCTCCGATATTAAAATGGCTACACAAAAATTCATCAGTTTTGATGGGGTTTTTTTGCATGCTGATATGACAGCTGTTACAATACATTCTAACAAAATTGTTTTGAATTAAGTTAAAGACAACTAAGCTTTACTAGTGCTATCTTACAGGAAAAAGCCAAACAAACTTTTTGGCCAACCCAATATTTTACAATGATTAAAGCAGTACTAGAATTCCAGCCAAGATGGAGGTGTAGGTAGACATACTGTGTCTCCTCGCACAACCAGAAGGAGGACAACAAATTTAAAAACAAAAACCAACCAGAACTGCCAGAAAATCAAACTGCATGAAAGTTGGACATCCAGGGACTTGAAGAAGAAACATTCATCCACACAGGTAGGAGGAGTGGAGACGGGCAGCTGGGCAGAGAGGACTAGTGGCAAGGCAGTGGCTTGCACACTGGGCAGTCCCACATTTGCGTGCAGGTAAACTGGGAAGAACAACTGGGGAGTAAAACATACTGCACAAACCAGGATCCCAGTATGGGGAAATACAGCCTCAAACCTCTGACTGAACACACCCTTGGAGGTTGAGGCAGCAGCGGGGGAAACTCACAGCCTCACAGGAGAGTTTGTTGGAGAGACCCACAGGGTCCTAGAACATACACAAACCCACCCACACAAGAATCAGCACCAGAAGGGCCCACTTTGCTTGTGGGAAGCAGGGAAAGTGACTGAAAACCAGCAGAGAGTGGAGCAAATGGCACTGTTCCCTCTTGGACCCCTCCCCCACATACAACGTCACAACCCAGAGATGTGGGTTGCCCTGCCCTGGTGAAAACACCTAAGGCTCTGCCCCTTATAAATAACAGGTGCACCAAGAAAAAAAAATAGCCTAAATGAAAGAATAGATCAAAGCTCCAGGAAAAATACAGCTAAGCACCAAAGAGATTACCAAACTATCAGATGCACAGTTCAAAATACTGGTTATCAGGATGCTCCAGGAACACACTGGGTACTTCAACAGCATAAAAAAGACCCAGGCAGCAATGAAGATTACGTCATGTGAAACAAAGAAAAATCTACAGGGAACCAACAGTGACAGGAAGGAAACCAAGACTCAAATCAACAGTCTGGAGCAGAAGGAAGAGAGAAACATTCCACCAGAACAGAATGAAGAAACAAGAATTCAAAAAAAATGAGAGGCTTACGAACCTCCAGAACATCTTTAAACGTCCCAACATCTGAATCACAGGGATGCCAGAAGGATAAGAGGAAGAGCAAGAAATTGAAAACTTATTTGAAAAAATAATGGAGAACCTCCTCAATCTGTCAAAGAAAATAAAGTTTTAGGAAGTCCAGGAAGCTCAGAGTCCCAAAGAAGTTGGACCCAAGGAGGAACACACCAAGGCACATCATAATTACATTTCCCAAGATTAAAGATAAGGAGTGAATCTTTAAAGCAATTGGACAAAAGGAGACAGTTACCTACAAAGGAGTTCCCATTAGACTATCAGCTGATTTCTCGAAAGAAACTTTACAGGCAAGAAGGGGATGGAAAGAAGTATTCAAAGTCACGAAAGGCAAAGACTTACATCCAAGATTACTCTATCCAGCAAAACTATCATTTAGAATAGAAGGGCAGATTTAAATACTTCCCCGATAAGGTCAAGTTAAAGGAGTTCATCATCACCAAGCCCTTATTTATGAAATCTTAAAGGGACTTATCTAAGTAAAAGAAGATGACCAAAAATATAAACAGTAAAATGACAACAAACTCACAGCTATTAACAATAGAACCTAAAAACAAAAACAAAAACAAACTAAGCAAACAACTAGAACAGGAACAGAAACACAGAAATGGAGATCACACTGAGGGTTATCAGTGGGGGAGTGAGAGGGGCAGAGAGGCGGAAAAGTTACAGAGAATAAGTAGCATAGATGGTAGGTAGAAATTACGGAGAGGTTAGGAATAGTATAGGAAATGTAGAAGCCAAAGAACTTATATGTATGACCCATGGACATGAACTAAAGAGAGGGAATGCAGGTGGGAGAGGGTATGCAGGGTGGAGGGGAATAAAGGGGGGAAAATGGGACAACTGTAATAGCATAATCAATAAAATATATTAAAAATAAATAAAAGCCAAGCATGTAAAGGAAAGCTACAGAAAATATTTAAGGTCAGTAAAAAATAAAGTAAAATAAAGCAGTACTGGCAGATAAATTGCAATTCAATACACAGAAGAGAAAATCCAACATGGGACCCAAATATACATATAGGAAATTTGTATATGGTGAATATGATATTTCAAATGAGGAGGAGAGAATGGATTGCTTAATACTTTTTGATACTTGAGTATGCTTTCAGAGAAAAAATAAAGTTGGAATTTTAAGAACATACAATGATGTCATAAAAGCCCCAGAAGTAGTTATAGGAGAAGTATAATTATAATTATAGTGGTTACAGAATGCCTTTTCTGAGTAGGTTTCAAAATCTTGATATCCTAACAGCAATCTAAGCCCTGGAGAGACAGTAGTGGATGGCTTCGAGGCGTATTTTGGAGCTGTAATCAGCAGGAGCAAGTGATTATTGAAGGGGGCAGGTGAAAGAGGGAGAGAGTAAAAAGATATCAAGGATGGGTTAGTAACTTTCACATTTGTAGTTTGGGAAATCTGGAGAGGGGGTAGTGGTGCTCCCTACAGAGATGGGGAAAAAGGGAGGAGGGGATATTGCAGGGATTGTTAAAAAATTTCAGCTTTGAGTTAAAACATTTTATGCTTTAAAGGATGCCAACAAGAAAGTGAAAAGACAATACAGAGAAAAACTATTTGCAAATCTGATAGGGGATTGTACCCAGCATATATAAAGAACTCTTAAAACTCGATAATAAAGACAACCCAATTAAAAAAGTAGGGAAAAATTTGAACAGACATTTCTCCAAAGCATATATATGAATGGCCAATAAGCACATGAAAAGATATTCAACATCACTAGTCATCAGGGAAATGCAAATAAAAACTACAATGAAATACTACTTCATATCCACTAGGATGGCTATAACCAAAGGATAGATAAGAAGTTTCAGTGAGGATGTGGAGAAATTGGAACCTTCATACTTTACTGGTAGGAATGGTAATGGTGCAGCACTTTGGAAAAACAGTTTGGTAGTTTTTCCATATGTTAAGCATGGAGTTACCATATGACTCCACAATTCCACTTCTGGGTTTTTTTCCAAGAGAAAAGAAAACATAAGGCCTCACAAATCCTTATACACAAACATTTATAGCAGCAGAATTCATAATAACCAAAATGTGGAAACAACCCAAAAGTCCATCAACTAATTAATGCATAATGAATGTGGAATATTTATACAAGAGAATTTTTGGCAATAAAAAGAAATGAAAAACTGATACGAGCTACAACAGAGGTAAACCTCAAAAACATGAAGTGAAAGAAATCAGTGATAAAGACCACATTGTCTATAAAAAATAGAGAGAGCACGCATATTGTGTACCTATACATGAGAAATATAGGTAAGTTTGTAGAAAGAGTAGGTTAGTGATTGTCTTGGGCCAGGAGGAGGAGGAATAGGGAGATTGAGGAGTGACTGCTAATACTTTCAGCGTTTCACTTTAAGGGTCACGACATGTTCAAAAATTAGATTGTACGGATGATTGAACAACTCTCTAAGTACATACATGATAAAAACATTGATTTGTGTATTTTAAACTATATTAACGATCCTAAATAAGCATGTGAATTCTCTTAAAGAACTGTTCTTGTGTACTTGGGGTAAAGCGAGTTCGTGAACAGGTTTGGAGGATTTCAGAAGCGCGAGAGTTTAAGGAAGGATAGGATGAAGATCAGGACTGGGACTGGATTTCTTCCTCTCGACTTGCGGAGCCAGACCACGCCCCTTTCTGTTTCCTAGCAACCAACGCCCACAAGGGACTCGTCGTCAAGCCTCCTTCCTTCGTAACTTCCGCTCCGCGGCAGGAAGTGGTCATAACCGGCGGCTTTCTCAGGAGTTCAGCATTTGAGGTGTGTAGCAGCTGAAGAAGTTATTTCCTGGATCTGGCGTTCTCCCTCGGTCTCCTGAATTTCACCTTGCCGCCTGGTGGTGAGGACCTCGAGGGTCTGGAAGTCCGCGGTAGAGGAAGACGAGACCCGAGAACGCGTGGCCTTTAGGGCTGAAGAGGGGGGCTGGCGGGGGCAACTCCCTGGGTATCTGTGCAATCATTTCAACCTGGCTTTTTCTGTGTTCTGCGTCCCTGAGAGCTTCCCCCAGTGCTATTCGGCGGACAACTGGGGTTTGTGGAGGTTGGGACTTTTTTGCGTCTCTCTCCCAACATCCCACCTCCTGCCTTTGAAGGAAGACCCCCTCGTAGAGAAGACTCACCCGGCTGCCGACTCCCTTCCCCACCGTGAAGTGACCCACTGTGACCCTAGTGTGAGCTAATGAGCGACCCGTGATACTTTGCAGAGTCCTAGGGTAAATGTTTATATGTGCGCATAGCTGTGTGTGTCTCTGTCTTTTATTTCCTGCAAAATCTGAGCTAGGAGAAAACCCTGGGCTGTGTTTGGCAAGTGTGTGTTTTGGTTTACTTTTTTCCCTTAACGTCTTTGCTAGGGGGTATCCCTTGTGGCTGTTGCAAACCAGACAACTTTGTGCATTCCGTTAGCTGGGTGGGAAGGAACACTGGAATTAGCCTGGAAAGGCCCAGGAGGTACTGATTTTTGCATCTTAGCCCGACCTTTGAGGTGTTCAGTGTACTTTTTGCACTAGGTGTTTCTTTGTTTTAAGTTTTGATATATTTGTGTCTTATGTGCAAGACTACACGTTCTTGGACAAAGACTGTTTTATGTTGCACTGATGTGACCCTCCTAGCTCCAAACACAATACTGAACATAGAGTCAAGGCTTATTCATTTTAAAAATCAGAAAATACACGTTTTAACGTCTTCAACTTAACATTGAAGGGGACTGTTTAAATACAGTTCAGTTCCTGGAAAGGGCAAGATAAAGGACAACTTTATCCTGGAAAGGATAAAGTAACAAGATCTCTTTAGATAAATGTGTCTGACATTTAGAGGCTGCCTGGAAGGGTAAGTACAATGATCTCAGGGGAAGAGAAATGTAGTGCATCTGTCTTTCAGGAGGAGATCAAATAAATAATGGTGTTTAATTGTTTGTTTCTTTTCTTCTTCCTTTTTATTCTGCTTTTTTTCTTTAATAGGTGTTGTATCTTAACTTACTGACCCAGAAGCACGTGCTGCCATTATGGGAAATCAGCTCGCTGGCATTGCTCCTTCCCAGATCCTTTCTGTGGAGAGCTATTTCTCAGACATCCATGACTTTGAATATGATAAAAGCCTGGGGAGCACTCGCTTTTTTAAAGTTGCTCGAGCAAAGCACCGAGAAGGCCTGGTGGTCGTGAAGGTGTTTGCAATTCAGGACCCCACGTTGCCTTTAACCAGCTATAAACAAGAGCTAGAGGAATTGAAAATCCGGCTTCATTCCGCACAAAACTGTCTACCTTTCCAGAAAGCAGCAGAAAAAGCATCTGAGAAAGCGGCCATGCTCTTCAGGCAGTATGTGCGAGACAACCTCTATGATCGCATCAGTACCCGTCCGTTCTTAAATAATATTGAGAAGCGTTGGATCGCTTTCCAGATCCTGACAGCTGTGGACCAAGCACACAAATCTGGAGTCCGACATGGGGACATCAAGACTGAGAATGTAATGGTCACCAGTTGGAACTGGGTCCTTCTAACTGATTTTGCCAGTTTTAAACCCACTTATCTTCCAGAGGACAACCCAGCAGATTTCAACTATTTCTTTGACACTTCACGTAGGAGAACTTGCTATATTGCTCCTGAACGTTTTGTGGATGGTGGATTGTTCGCCACTGAGTTGGAATATATGAGAGATCCTTCGACTCCACTTGTAGACTTAAATAGCAATCAGAGAACAAGAGGAGAGTTGAAGCGAGCAATGGACATCTTCTCAGCAGGTATTTGAGTTGGTTAAATTTGCTAAGGGAGATGTGCATGTGTTTTCACCTGAGTATAGAAACATGGATTTAAAAAATTTTTCCATTATATTGAAAAGTTGATTCGTCCTTTTACACAATTTTAAATATATGCTGTATTCTTTCACTGGACGTGTTCATGTGCCCAGAAAATGCAACAGCCCTTCATTCAAACATTTGAGAAGTATTTGACTTGTTCTGTATGCATCAGGCACTGTCTTAGGCGGTAGAGACATAGGTGGGTAATGATGTCCCTTTTTTAAGGTGCTTATCCTTTAGTGGGGAGATAGATATGATTGAAAAAGGACATTTCAGTGTAATGTGACTTGGTGTGGTGGTGATAAACATAGGGTGCTTATAGGAACATGTATTTAATAGATATTTAAATTAGCTTCCATGGTGGTGATGGGTAGAGAGGCAGGATCAAGAAAGGCCTCTTAATTGGAAAGATGACATTTAAACTGAGACCTGAAAGACGATTAGGAGCTAGCTATGGTATTGGGTGTTTGTTTCAGGCAGAGGGTGTTGCTTGTACGAAGACTTGAGGACCAGAGCATGATGCACTGATTTATAGGAGCACTCTACATGGTGTAGTATATCTGGAACACAGTGTGAGGTAAGCAAGGCCCAGATCATTAAGGGTCTCAGGCCAGTGCTAGTCTTGAGAGACATTGTCAGACAAAACACCGACTATAGCATGTAGAGTGGATTGAGGGCAACCAAACTGGAGAAGGGAAAACAAGTTAGTAGTAAATTACCACCAGTCCAGGTAAGACATGAGCCTGACTAGCTTAAAGTTGTGACAAAGTTGGAGAAGGAACAGAGAGAGGTACAGTTAAGGGTTAGGGGCACCAATCCCCAGCACATTCGAAAATCCTTATATAACTTTTGACTTCCCAAAAACTTAACTACTGATAGCTTACTGTTGACTGATAACATAAACAGTCAATTAACACATATTTTATGTGTTATATCTATTGTGTACTATATACTTAAAGTAAGCTAGAGAAAGAAAATGTTAAGAAAACCGTAACATTCATCTGTGAGTTTCATTAAGTTGTAGCAAATCTCCAAATTTTTTTCATTGTATTATTGAAAAAAAAATCCGTGTAAGCGGGCCCACATAGTTCAGACTTGTATTGTTCAGGGGTCAACTGTAATGCTTAAGAGATAATTAGTAGATAGAATTGTCATGACTTGGTGATTGATTGGAGGATGAAGTCAAGAGCACCCCTTCCCCTACACCCTCCCTATACCCCCTCTTGGGAATCATGGTGGGCAGCGATGCTGGTCCCTGAGCCACGAGACAAAGCAGCAAGAACAACTGTGGGGGTGAGAAGAGGACGAGGCGTGTGTTAGGCGTGTTGAGTTGAAGGTATTTGGGATATCTAGGAGAAGAATATAACAGGCAGTTGGTTGTAAAGGTTCGATGCATAGAGATTTAGGATGGAGAGGGGGATTTGGTGGTTATCAGGAAATATAAGGTAGAATTCTAGCCAAGGGAATGAGTTTGTAGCTGGTGAGAGTTTGTAGAGAAGTATTGAAAGTTTGATGAAATTAGTGGTCGCCTTCCCTGGAAATAAGTACCATGCATTCATATACATTATTTCACACGCACACCATGTGAAACAATTCCAAGTTGTCTGTGGACTTCTGGGAGGGGGCGTGTGCTGAGGGTGATGTCCCTGAGGAATACTTTCTGAACTTTGGCTTCAGGACCTTTTTTTTTTTGGTAAATTTTGGACAAGTTGGGTTTAGTAATTTTCTCACCTATAGGTTTACTACAGAGAAAACATGAATTAAACTGTGTTTTAGATTACAGTAAAATTATAGAAAAATATAGTAACATAATTAAGGGAGAAGTGTATTACATCTAGGTGGAATGAATAATTGTTACACAGGATTGCACCTCTGTTGGTCCATTCTGCTGACTGCTCTGTGTCCCAGGATAATACTGAGGGGTGTTTTGGTAATATCGGGTTAGCCTCCGTGCTGTAGCTGTAACACTATTAGAACTGTAATCCATTCACGTCCCAACTTTCTTGATCAGTGAATTTATCTAAATTTTTCTTGAACCTTTATTACATTTTACTGTTTTACATTATACTTCCTGGTTTGTAAATAGGACTCCTTTAGCTTAGGAACATGGCCACTTTCTAGCTTTAGGGGGTCATTTACAGGTTTTGTTGTTGTTTTTGAGGTATAATTGGCATATAGCACTGTATTAATTTCAGGTGTACAACATAATGATTCAATATTTGTATAAATGCGAAATGATATTCACAGTAAATCTGACATCTGTCACCATACATAATTACAGATTTTTTTCCCTTGTTATGAGTACTTTTTAAATCTACCCTCTTAGGAACTTTCAATGATGCAATGCAGTAGTTAACTGTAGTCACCATACTGTGCAGTACATCCCCATGAGTGAGTTAGAACTGGAAGTCTATTAGAGTTTTAAATTTCAGGGGTTGATGAAAGTTTATATTTATCTTTTTTTGGAGGAATTTTAAAAATCTTATTCATCAGTGATGTTTGTATGTGGTTTTCCTTTATTGTGATGTCTTTATATGGTTTTGTATGGGGATAGTATTGGGGGCATAGAATGAATTGGGAGGTGTTCCCTCTTCTTTTTTGAGGGGAGAATTCGTGAAGGGTGAGTGTCAAGTCCTTCAAAGCTTGATGGAATTCACCTGGTGTGCTGTCTTGGCTTAGACTTTTCTTTGTGGGAAGTTTTTCATAATCAGTGCACTCTTTTATAATGCTCATTCAGATTTTCTATTTCTTTTTCAAGGCAGCTTTAGTGATCTTTTTCTAGGAATCAGTCCATTTCATTTAGATTATCTAATTTGTTGACATGCAATTGTTCAAAATACTCTTACAATTCTTTCCATGTCTGGACGGTTGGTAGTTGGTAGTAATGTTCCTTTTCCACCCCAATCTTTGTTATTCTCTTCCTTCTGTTTACTTTGGTTTGAGTTTACTCTTGTTTCTTAAGGTGAAGGTAAGGTGATTGTTTTGAGTTTGCCCTTTTTAATAGAGATGTTTATAGTTTTACATTTCCTCTAAACACTGCTTTAGTTGCATTCCCTATGTTTCTATATTTTGTGTTTTCACTTTCATTCATCTCAAAATATTTCATAGTTTCCCTTTGATCCATTGGCTATTTTGGGGAATGATTAATTCCTACATATTAGAATTTTTCAAACTTTTTTTCTGTTAACTGATTTCTTATTGTGTTCCATTGTGATTTGAAAAACATAATTTGTGTCATTTTAGTTTTTAAAGCTTATTGAGGATTGTTTCAATCCATACAATCCTCAATAAGCTTTAAAAACTAAACTGTATGCTGTTCTAGCATACATTTTAACCTGGAGAGTGTTCCATGTGTACTTGAGAATAATTTTGTATTTTGTCATTGGGTGGAGTGTTCTTTTGATGTCTTAGATCCAGTTGGTCTGTAGCGTTAGTTCTGTTTCCTTCTTGGTTATGATATTTGTAATAGCTATTTTTAAGTCTTTTATTCTAAAACTTGATATCCTGTAGGTAGAAATTAATGGGAGAAATGTGTTGTTTATATGTGTCATGATTGTCTTAGTTGCTGGAGATTTTTCAGTGAACAAAATGGACAAAAATCCCTTCCTCGTGGAGTTTGCCTTGTAGTGGGTATATAGAGAATAAAGAAAAAATACATAAAATATATAATTCGGCAGTTGATGCTGAGGGGAAAACACAGAAAGGGGAAAGGGAATGGGGGAGTTAGGGTTTTGGGGCTTGCGATTTTAAACTGGGCCATCAAGAGAGGCCTTACTGCTGAAATAATATTGGATTAGAGATCTGGAGGAGGTGCAGGTGTAAGCCACATGGATACTTGGGGGGAAAGCATTTTAGGCAGAAGGACTAGCAAATGCAAAGGCTGTGGCAAGTTAAGGCTATTTAAGAATCTTTTTTTAAGAATTGCTGAATGCATGTAATAATGATTCAGTGAAACTGCCTTTTCCTTTTTGGAATGTAGATAGGTTTTCTTTCTTATTCCTTGTTGAAGATTATGTAAGTGTAAAATGATTGGGTTATATCTTCTTTCCTCTCTAATCTTAATAGTCACACTTCTTAGCACTTCTCACTTGATTATTGTGTTGCTCACTGGTTTATTTTATGCCTCCCTTCCTATAATGAAAGCTTTATGAGGGCAGGGATTTTGTCTGTTTCATGTACTGTGAGAGCCTAATGTAGACACCTAATGATTTTTTTGTTTAATGATGAAAATTCTCAGCTATGATTTCAC